>JAUJYN010000092.1:0-135610 GCA_030737835.1 Acorus gramineus
AATACACGGTCATTTACTTGCATTACCATTAATTTAATTAATTTACAAGATAAAAAAAATCACAACTAATTTGTTTGTCTATAGAACACTAGTAAATGCAAGAACATGTAGTTTTCATTTGGTTAAAGTAATCTAATATTACAATACATATTTTCGATATAAGAATTAAAGCATGTCAAAAATAAAGACAGCAAACTTACAAATGCATCGCCAAATGTTTCAGCAGCACGGAGTCTTTCTTCATGCATATCTTCTGTCATTAATGGTGCATCCTAAATATTTGAAGCAAATTTATGTATGATAGAACAAATAAGGTATTCAGCACTTTCGTCAACATACAACTTATTCAGCACAAAAATATAGAAATGTCGTCTGTGTTGACCTGGGTGTAAGGAGCATGCATCTTTTGAGGTGATCTCAAAAGCATCGTAGACTGCACGATGCCAGCTGACCCCCTGCTGCTTTCAGCCATATTCGGAGATGCAAACACATTTTCGGACTTGGAAGGAGAAACTCCCATATGTTTCTTGGATATTTGATCATCTGATAGCAAGGTACTGCAATAATAAAGATTTTTTTTTTCAAACGATAAAGATTAAAAAGATGGCAACTAATTTCCTTAAGTGACTTGAGTTACCAGGGAGACATTATAGCTTGTTTTATTCAAAAGCAATAATACATGCGTAATTTCTGTTTTTCTGCATACATGCTTCCTACAAGTAGCTCCATCTTTTAAAAAAACTATAATATATTTAAACAATATTTTTTTAGCAATCATCAATCAACAAAACTGATATCACATAGAATACAAGTGACAATGATGTCCAATGATGCAGTCAAGGCACCATTTTTATTTTTTGGCAATCTTAATATTACTGATGCTACAGGGTTCATCAAGTGCTTGACATGACAGAACAATCAACATCTACTCTGAAGCACAGGTTTAACTCTGAGGACCAGCTGAGACATGATTATCTATCACATATAGAAATTTCTTCCAAGCAGGAAGAGGTATAGGTATGATTTTGACTGCCTAGAGAAAATGAGTCACCATCCATCAGCACGTGCACCTGGTTGAACTGCCACATGATGAACTATCCATACACAGCTATCACATCCAACACAAAATAATGATGTGTCACTAATCACTGCATTGCTTGGTCCCACAATAAGCATAACACCAAAAACTGAATTACTGGGACTTTCTAGTTATCACTACACTGCCTAGTATTTTGAGTACGTGTATTGGATGGTGAGATTAAAGAAGTATTCTTCATTAAGATGCATCCATGAATGTAACTAAACAACCTACATGTCATCAATATCAACATATCTTTCCTAGCTTATTCCATCTCCCTTTACTCCTTTCAAAGTAGAGATATTGGAGTACATCCAAATGCATGGTCATGGGGAAACACATACTACTCCATCAAGAGTTTCCTGACAAGCGTTAGAACGCAATTTCAATTTGGTTTCCAAAGAATGATAACATACGGGAAAAGATAGAGAAGCAAACCTGAATCTTGTAGGAAATGCTGGGGAAACACATGGAAATTTGCAGGAAACTTAAGAAAAGCAGAATTTATAATTTATTGAGTTTCCCTATGTTTTCCTATCCTCTTACTATATTTTCCCAAAGCATTACATGTTTTCTGCTCGCATATCATTCTTTGATCACCATTTACCCAACTCTGTCTCTTATTTCCTGCACTCAGTTTTCATGTGGTGTCTATGCTCATTTCTACTTGATTTAGTGAATCGGACATAACTTAAGCACATAGTAGATGAATTTTATCTAAGAAGAATTGAACAGTAAAACGAAGCGAGTCAACTAGATAATGCATTAAGTTATATTTGGTTGACATTTGAAACCCATTTGATTCCGCCAATCACAAGCGCCCCCTAATCCAGGTACCAAACGCCCCCTAAGTCACAATCATGATATTACAGAAAGAGGAACCCCATGTTCAATCAACTCTATAGTTTTTAGACAGCTTCTAACTTCTGGCAAAAATCCTGAGAAATGGCCAAAAAATATCTTTACACAAGGAAGAGCTTTCTGCTTAAAAATGTCAAATCTAATCGAACTATTCAAGATTCCCATAATATGATCCCTGATATTTTTTTTATTCATTTTTTGGTTTGGGGAGGGGGTGGGTGGGAGGGGGGGGGGGGGGGGAGAGGAGATCCTGATTATCTAGATCAGGCACTATCTGATTTCAATTCATGAACTGACACCGTTGCAAATTTGACATGCCACTTTTTGCACCACCTACCCAAAAAGGGCTTCCATTAAAACAGCAGTATCAAGAAGACACCTTTAAAGTTACTTCTACTACAGATTATAAGCACTTTATGATCCTCATTTTGATATTATGTGGCAGTTAGATCAAACAGTATGGAACGAAATCACAATTGCACTCTATATGATATGTGTAGCATTCTATCTCTATTCCTAATGATCAGTTAAAATACCAAGATTACAGGATTTACAATATGATATCAATTAGGCAACATTATTCTTCTTTCACCAAGCAAAATAAAAAAATAAAAATTATTTCTTCTTTGAATCAGTGAAATATGTCGACCAAAAACTCCATGATGAATAAACCAACACAACAGAATCCAGGTTAGTTTACCTATCATGCATCTGATCATGCCTTTTTTGATGTAGTGGGTTTTGATTTTGATATTCGTCAGCATCATAGTAACCCTGTACTTTCAAGCTAGAGGATCAATATCCATTTTTCTAGCGCATAACAAGAAATGTTGCCAGCTTGCACTCAGTAAAACGTTAGAAAACCTGACGCATTGAAAATGTGGAAGAAATAATACCTCCTCAGTGCCATTAATAGCAGGGCTCTTGCTCTCGTCACAATCATGGAATTCATCTAACTGACTCTTCTTCGCAATGCATATAGAAAGCTGAGGAAGGAAAAAATAACAAAATAATTGAAGATTCTATTTTGGATGAAAATATCCATAACTCATCACATCTTATAGCAAACATCAATCAAGATAAATATTATATATTCTGCATAAGTACAAGACCACAGTGCCATATTTTCATGAATATTAGGAATATCAACTCAGTGCATCAGTAATGATACCAGTTATAAGTCATATGTTCCAGAACAAACACATCCAAGTCTCATAAAGACATCTTTGGGTAGAAAACTCAGATAGGACATCACTGGGTACCTATTCAGACAAAAGGAGTATTCCATTGTTCTGTTTCCTCTGCCAGATGGGACAATCACTTCAGCAATTGAAATTGCACCTCATACAGGAGTCTACTGATTGCACACATTATAAATAACCAGCTGGAAAGCATTTTTCTACTTTAATCATTGTTCATTAATTTAAATTTATGCCAATGTTGTAAAAAGCGTTAGGCACTAATCGTGCGGTCAGTGGCCCCCAGGGGATTAATCGGCTGACAGAAATTAAGCGGGTATTAATCAACCATTCTAAATAATAAAAATTATATATTCTTAAAGCAAGCATCTATCAAGATAAAAATTATATTATTATACATTCTGCATAAGTACAAGATTGCCATATTTTCATGAAGGAATGATCAGCTCAGAGCATCAGTTTTGCACTACTTAAAAGTCGTATGTTCCAGAATAAACACATCCGATGGAGTTCTCTCATAAAGACATCCTAGGTTAGCAATAAAACTCAGAGATAGGACAATCACTTGGTACCTATTCAGAAAAAAAGGAGCATTCCATTGTTTTTTTCCTCTGCCAAATAAGACCATCACTATAGCAATTGAACATGCACCCCCATACAGGAGTTACAATGATTGCATAGATTATAAATAGCCAGTTGGAAAGCATCTTTCTACTTTAATCTATTGTTCATTAATCTCCATATGCGGAGGGGCACGATATATGCTTATTTATTCATATTTCTAGAGATGTCCTATGCTGCACAACATAAGCTTCTCAAAGTACATGATTTATAAATTATGACATGATATGGGACATTCACCTATAATCCAGACTATCCAGTTGAAACACTCAGACAAATATTAGACAGCGAGTGCAACATCCTACATGTTTGGCCATACCCTATATGTTTAGGGTTCACTTTTATCGATCAAAATATGATCATCACAATTTGAGATTACTCTACAACCATACCAACCTATCTAACCCATTTTTTTCAGTAGTAAATTCCAAGCCAGTTGGTGAGCAGGAGAGGGGCCTGTCATTCCTCAGCCAAGAGCGATTGTAGGTAGACCTATACCCCATTAGCAACAAAGTCTAATCTTAAATTACGCAGCAATCTAACTCTCGGATTCCCAAGGTCTATGCAAAAAAACAGAGCCCTGCTTCACAAACGCAATCTCTGCCACTTGGGCAAATGTTCTGGCAACTCATTTCCCAAGGCACAAAGCTCTAGGTCATGGGCATTCATGGTCATCCATTGGCCCCGTGGAATTTTGAAAGATTGGAGCATTCATATTAAGGATGACGCCCCTCACAAAATGGAGACAAGGTATCGTCAAGTTACAAATAAAAGTAAATAAAACCTAATAAACCAAGGTGATAAACCACCACAGCCTAATACAAAAGTCAATTTAACCTCTCCAATTGTCCCCATGATGGTAGATTTTTTTTTATTTACCTAGAAGCACTGAACAAAGCAGAAAGTGAGGCCTTGGAGGTAATATTTCATTTCTTCAACTTCCCTACAATTCAAAAAAAAAAAAAAACTAGGCATACCTATGGAATGACCACATTTAACTAGGAACCTAATCGTCAATTCATTTCATTACAGTTCAAATTTTTCCTAATATGATAAAAGAAGAAATCATCAAACTTTGCTATACAAATTTAACCCTCAAAAATAAACCATGCAACATGTTGAAGGTCTCAATTATATTGCAGTGATTGACAAAAACTTATAAAACAAAGATCAAATTATTGCAGCTGTATATTACATCACAATTGCTCAAATTTAAGAATCAATTAAAAAAAGGTATTGTAATAAAAGAAATGTCATAAATGTTTGGAAATACCATTTGAAGTTTTTGGTGAATTAGACAAGTGGAAAGGTCAATGCTTCCATTGTTTAGCATTCTCGGTAACGGCTGTGATTCTTCCCAGCACCAACGAACTTCCCGCACGAACTCTATCCAGAGTACAGATATTGCTAAAGAAGAAAAATAATTAATAACATTATTGTATTTCCCTATTCAAGTATTGGGATATTACTCAAAAGTCAAAACAAGGCATGTCGATGATAAGTTGATACAAACCACGTATGTTGCAGTTGCCAAACCAAAGAGAATGTAGACAAAATTGGGCAAAAAGTGATGGCAGAGGTGCGCCTTTGATAAAGTGAGAGTTTATATGTTCCTCCTTGCCATAATTTGAAATCTGATCACCTGTGACAAAACTTAAATTTGTTTAACTAAGAAATGCAACTCCATGATGCTCTTGGGTATAAAGTATACATCAAGTGGACTAGACTGCTGAAATATATAGGTAATTAAAAAGAATATTACAGTTTTAAGAGCTGCCCATATGCCTAAACAGAAATCCAAAAAAACTAATTTCTACTATTCATCCTACCCCAAAAATTTATTGAAGAGAATGCCGATTACAAAACACAAAAAAAAAACATAAAACATCCACCAAAATACCAACCACTAGGGTGGCTAGGGCGTAGTAGAAGAGGTATCTACCACCCACCCCAACACCCCAGCCCCAAGAAAAACCAAAACCCTACTTCTCAATCATAATTTGCACCCCCCCCCCTTGAATACAACAACACCAGGGAGGCCCCAGCACAAAATCTACCCAATCTTTTATAAATCTAATTACCGATTCCCAATTATTTTCCACATACAATGTCACCCCTTTGAATATTACCTCGTTTCAGATTAGCCAAATAACACACACCACCACTGTGAATATATGAATCACTTGTTTCAAAAATCATGACAGCATTGTGAAAACTGGTTGATATGCAATCAAACCAGAAGACACTTTTTTTTGGGTTCAACCTCTGGCGGGCATAATAACATTGTTTATTACAACTTTTTCGATGAAAAAAAATAGAGCAAGAAATGTTACAAAGCTTCTAAAAATTCCATCATAGGCAGAAATCAATTGATATAGACAACATTATTTACCAATCTGAGATATGTAGATTTCTCTGACAAGCAGTGTGTTGTGTTCATAATGTGTTAGGGCTCCAGCAAAATTTTCCCCCACTCACTATGCTCAAGCAAAGTGTCAAGCAGACCTTATTTCAGAAGGAAGTACGGGAAAAATGAATTTTTTTTCATGTCTAGAAATGTTAAGAAAAATTGATCACAGATTTAAATTAAAGAAAATATTTACACAATTTCGAACAGGCAAACTATAAAAAACATAAATTAAATTATCATTTAGTTTCAAGTCAAACCAACTTCAAATTTAAAAGTTGACAATTTATTGTTCACTGGTAATAAACAAGTAAACAAATAATGAGCAACAAATCGATAAACAAAAGCATACGCAAGGCATAGGGGAGTACCTTCATGAAAAAGATCCTTGAGCACACGATCTAATACTGTTGGAGGTGGTACAATTGTAGAAGACCGCAAAGTATCAGCACCAACTTTTTCAGCTGTCTAACAACAAGGAGCATGACTCTAAATAATTGAATATTGGAAAAGACAATTTCTAGAATCTCTGAACATAATGTGAGAAATAAGATTAAAGTTGTTAATTTCAAACCTGACACAAAATCTTCGATAAACTGGGCCTCAAAGGAAGTATGAAATACATTTACCAAAAGGCGCAGTTGTGAAGTGAATCCATTGGTGTTTCCCTTTGAATCGTCAGTCCTGCAATAAAATAAAGCATCATTCAAGAAACCAGACAACATAAAATACTGACGTTTCAGATGTCGTCTACATGCTATTCAAATCCAAAGTATGCTATGCATAGCCATTTAAATGAATTTTAAAGATATGCCATTGCTTTTAACAACTGAATATTAAAACATAAAAATTGACATGCCAATGGGCTTTCACACAGCATATATAACAATTAAGCAAATACGAGTAGAAAATTCTTATGGCAACATGAGTAAAACATGCTTTGAAAAAAACATAGTTGCAGTGGATCGATATCAAAGGAAAATCCTGTCAGCATTTTAATACATTTAGAACATGCTTCTGCAGAAAAATATTTGCATTGGATTGATTAAACAACTAAATGCTAATTTGAGCCATGACACATACTGGGTGCACCCTACTCATGTCAATGAGAAGGAAATAATGCTAACCAAATCACGTGCATATTATTTCTGGGAAATTACAACATTTGAGAATTAGAAAAACATCTTTAATAAACTGAGAAGGCTTTAGAAGGAGAATTGATTAATTCCATGATCGGTTATCAATGTGATATATGCCGTCAAACAAATATATTCACCCAAGATTACGGACTCCAGTTAAATATTTACAAGAAAGTATAGTTTCTTACATATTTGTAGACAAGAGAGGAAATAGAAGCCACTTGTCAGCCTCAAGTGCTGAAACGTTTTCTAGCTCAGCCATCTCAAGGGAACTTTCAACCATCTTACTAGACCAAATAGTGATCAACTCAAAACCTGAAGAGTTCAAAGCATTTATTGTCCATTAAAACTATCAAAATATTTTCTGTAGCGGAAAAAAAGTTTTGAACAAGCTAAAAACTAATCCAGAAAGAAACCTGATATGTCTTTTACAGAATAATCCCACAAGAGTATTACAATGGATATATAAATTCAACTTGATTACTTAGTCAATTTGTCAACAAAAACTAATAAGGGTTGCCATGCCGAAGGCTTATAAATAAAATCTGGAGAGGGAGGTCTCTTAGATAAAAAAAACAGCCATTTAATGAAGTCTTCATAAAAGAATAATAGAGCACACTTGTGAATCACTCCAATTATTCTAGGAACCAAAAGGATGGGAAAGAGATAGGAATATGCTTATCAAATAAAGCATCTACCTATGCATAAAGAATTAAAGATAAAGATCAAAATTATAACAAAACGTACCATTAGCAATTTCCACTATGGCCATGTTTATTGCAGCTTTAATTTATAAATAATAGATTGTAACTTACAGATTATAGATTTTACCTTTTCTGATAAGCAGTAAACATGCTTGTTATAGCTATTGAAAAACAAATAATAAGCAGCAGTAATGTAAAACAACTTTTTGTTGTATAATTGTCAAAAATACCTCTTTCAAATGTAGAAATTGATTATAATTTTTGTTTAATTAAATAATTTAGTTTTACTTAAAAAATCAGTTTTACTAATATTTAAGGCAAATTAATATAACATAAATAAAAGTTAAATTCACTACAATAGTTTTCAAATATTACACTATAACTGTAATATTTTTGGTCATTAGTGTCCAAAAGAAAAAAAATTAAATTACCCACCCAAAAAAAAAATTAACATTAGTTTGGTCATTAATAAAAAAAAGAGTTAAGGGCATCGATGTCCAAAAGATTTAAAAAAAAAAACAATCCATAAGCTATAATATGAAAAGCACCCTTTACAGCGCTTTGAGATTCTGACTTTTTTGTTGTTTTTAACTTAAATAAGTTCCAATAAATTTAAACAAACGTGTACTATATCTACCTGGCTCCCCTAAACATAGTCACAAACATGGTATGAAAATAAGTACGAGTAATGTATCAATAATATAATATATAAAGTTAAAAATATGAATGTTATGATTTGAAGGAAGAAAACAAATGTGTTGACGAAGCAAAAAGGCCCACAAGTAGGCTGGCTCAACATTCACCAGAAACTGTAACTCCAACAACAAGAGCATGCACCACACCCATCCATGGTACAAAAATGTACAGATTATATCCTATACATATGTAAAATAAGAGATTAATATAGTGATCCAAGAACTAAAATAAAATTATAGTTGATGTCCATTTGTGGGAAGGAGAATATCCACCAAGTAGTCTGTCTACCTGAAAGAAATAACCAGGAATGATTCTGTCTCCCTCAACATTCACCAGATGATACACACCATAAATAAAAATAAAAAACATAAAAATAAAAATTCACCAGATGATTGCTTTAGAGCTTGGTTACCAAGCCTTGGTATATTAGGAAGACATCAAAAAAGAAAGATGTTTCTGTAAAACAAAAATTGCAATGTTGGCAAGATATGTTAACCTTTTATAGGATCTTCAACAGAATACCACTCAGCCCAAGGACAATCATCATCCCATTGTGCTTGGGAACGGGTCAGACCATCAAGCTTCCCATCAGATTCAGAACTTTCAGTTGCACCTCGTATGTCCTTTTCGTCATCATCCGAAGGTGTTCTATAAGTCAGTTTCATTATGAAGCGAACATTGAAGAAACTCATTGAGAACTCTACTGCGGACAATGCCTTGAAAGCCAAATAACAAAGGTCAGAAATGAACAGAAGAATGCTAATGGGCACATAATCATAAAAAGAAGAATTTGACTTGAAAAGAACAAGATATGCATAATCAACTGATTAAAAAATCATAAGTTTCTATTGGTCAGCAGGCAGTTCAAAGCCATGTCAAGGAGCATAACGGAACACATGCATCGATTTACTTCGTCTTCTCGAGATTTCAAGTGGAACACTTTATATCATGCTGAAATGTTCTAACATTTCAGCTAAAAGAACCACAAAGTCTTGTAGGAGACACAAGAAGTGTCACACTAACGAGAAGTGTAGGGAATGAGATTATAATTTAATTGCATCAGGGAGTCAAACATGGATGTCTCACCATGGTGCTAAAATGAATGATCTGAGTGATTGATTTTGGTCAGAAAAGAAAGACCAAGTAGACATTTCTTACGGCATGTCTCAATATTAATTTAGCTTATTTTAATGATTAATTATCTATATCAAAGAACTATAAGTCAAACATCCTGCATTCCGTTAATGGCTCATTGGCTGATAAATTACCTAAGAGACAAATGCAGACCCTACCCCTCGTCCCACCCCAATCCTCCACTATTAGTTTCCCATCGTACAAGACAAATAACAATCAAGAAGGCTGATATCCCAAAAAGAAAAAGAAGAAAAAAAAAAAAGAAAGAAAAAAAGTCATTTGTTTTGTCACTATAAAACTATGCCCCCACCCTTCTTTTTTTCTTTTTCTTTTTTTGAAAAACTGTAGGCATCCCCTCATCTATTAAAAAGAACAGACTGCCCAAAGTAAGTACGAATAACTGAACTCAGCCCAAGCCAAGGTCATGGTATAAAAGATATCTACCATAACCCCGGGCCCCCATACGAGAAACACACGCACTACTCCTCCATAACAAATTTACCCCTGGTATACAGCACTCGACTTGCCCCTGCATTAAATCTCCCCCATTGTTCACGTACAATGTCTCGCCCTTAAAGATCATTTGCTTGCACTTAAGCCAAATCGACCACATTACCGCCGGGACAAAGGATTGAGAAATCTTCGCTTTCGAACTTGTCACCCTCTTTCTTAATCTCTATCCCCGCTTCCCACATCCCCTCTAGAGATGTGAAGTTCACCCGGATACCTATGCCTGGACCAATCAAACCCCAAATTGCCAGTCTAACGGCATAAGCAAAAAAATGCTCGACCATCTCATCGCCTGCATTGTCATTTGGAATCAACTTTGCGCTATATGTCTTCGTAGTAGCTTGTTCTGGTGCATCAGATAATATCCTGATTGACATCAGATAGCTACGCCCCTATTGACTAGTACATCAGATGGTTATGCCCCAATTGACTAGTATAAATTTCAAAAATGAGTCCAGGATGAGAATCATTTATCAGATAATGTCAATGGATTAAAATACCAATTCAAGAAAGAACCTTTTATGTCCCTGAAAAAATCATCTCACCTAACACACACATTTTAAAACATGTCAAATCTATCACCTCTCTCAGGCTCACATATTTCCAAACATAAACAACTAATATGAGAGTAGAATTATCATTTAATATGTTATAAACCATTATTCACCACTTATCTTTAATTGATTCAAAATAAACTAAACAACAATAGATGACGTTTATGTTTTTCAATGAGAAAAATATAAATAAAACAACCAGAAAATCTCTTGGCCAAGGTTGTATGTATCCTGGTATAGTTATCTATGGCGGATAGCACTATGATGGTTCTCAAACAGGGGCTACATAAAAATGCACCATCCTCAATCCTCATCTAGAGTCTTTCCAAATCTAACAGAGAGATTACTCCATAATAGATTATCTTAATATTGTTTAATCAATAAGGTAGAATTTTATATTGAAGGAGATTTTGGCCAAACCAGCAAGCCCCTCTCTTGTCCACCCATTAATCTCCCAAAATATACAGCCTCCATCAATAGGATATAATGTTAGACTGAGAGCAAGCAAACAAATGATAAATTCTTATCTGGCTTATTAAAGAAAATCCCACCAAAGTTTTTTTTTAAAAAAAAATACTTTTAAGCACAGGAGAAAAAAGCAGTAATCATAGGATAGCTTAATCAAACTTACAAATTTAGATACAAACAATTCGTAGAGGCCCTCCAAATGCATAAGCTTTATTGGCACCTGGCTACCAATTCTATCTGCTTCAAACCTCCTCGTAAAAATTGTTCCCAAGTTTTGGATCCCCATGTATGCTTTACGTGAAGGGTCATGCACTGGAACAAATGCGGGCCATGTACTGAAATGTAAAATATATATGATAGTAAACATAAAAAGAAAGCATAATATCTACAAAAAAGAAAGCATAACAATGCCCTGGTATCATATTTACGATAAGCATGATGATGCTAGGCAAATACCAAGAATTTAGGGGGGATAACTACTGGAAACCAAAAAATGCAGATACCAGGAAGATCAAACAAACATAGCTTGCCGGCTGTCAACATGAGTACAAAGGAAGAGGCACATTATCAAATCAAACATCAACATAGCCCATTCACTCATACTTCAAGAATAGGCTGAAAAATCAGAAAATCACCGCAAGAGATTTATTCAATTTTTTTAAACTCTAAAGCTTGCACCAATATTACAAGAGACCAACTCCATCTTACAACCCTTCAGCAATGAGGAAAAAGTTATACTTATATAGAATGATCAAACATAGAAAAAGAAAATCTAGGAAAGTCCACTCACTCAATCAGGGAAAGTGTTCTGGAAATAACTAAAAAAGGACTCTTGATATAAGCAATGTTTCACAAGCTCATAGGATTTAAAAATCGATTTATTAATACAAATTTCCCACCTTAATTGTCCCAAATTGTTTGTACACAGAATAATAGTAAAATATTAATTTCTGCGGTTGATATTAGAAGGACAAGAAGTTCTACCATGCTCAATATATTAATAGCAGGATTAATATTGACCTTTTGAAGTTTAGAACTCTACCAGCATGATAATATTCAGATGGAGAACATTTTTAAATAGTTGAGAGTGTATGTTGAGAACATAGAGAGACAGCAGAGCAATTCATCACGGACTGTAGATGCTTCATTACGAGTGCCACCCATGTTGGTTATGGAGGAGGAAGGCTATGCATCGCCGGCTGATACAGGGTTGCATCCTGCGCCTGATTGGTGTGGTGTGGTAATTACTCTTCGACCAGAGGCCGCGAGATCACTCCAATTTCATTTCCTATCTCCATCACATTTCAGAGATTGTAATTCGATTTTGACTAAATCACAATACAATTTCCACCTTCCAGATGGAGAAATGATCCATTTGAGTGTATTTTTGTCAAGACAATGCGACCAGTCACCATATGAAATACTATTGAGTGTATCCGATCCATAACCTAATCACACTTCAAAAGTATATTTTTCTCAGTCCTACTTTTAAGGTTGCGCAAGCTCTTAAATTTCCTCTTCTTTCGGTCCATCTCAATGTAGAACTACATATAAGTGACCAAAATTCCTCCTAACTCCTCACATAAGTAATAGTGCAACTCCTCTATAAAAGTCCCCCCTCTCCTGTCAAATATGGTAACCACTGTTTCAAAGATATACACAAGAAATTGTGAAAATCTATAGGAAGTTGGGAACCAATAAGGATGGCGATTTTCCCGGTACCTGACCCATTTGAGATGGGTTTGAAATAATACCAATCAGGTTATTTCCGTGTTTAGAGAGGCTTTGGAAAGATACAGATTGGCTCAAAGCGGGTATAGGTTTGCCCTTTGAAACCCAACCCAAATATGAAGCACAAAACCTTTAGATATATTTCACCAAATTATACAATACAATGTGTCAGGGTTTCTATAGAGAGAGAGAGAGAGAGAGGCCACTACCTACCCAACACAACCACCCACCACTCTCCTGCCAAGCCCATCATCATTTACCAACATCCTGTTGATTACCACTACAGTCCCCAACCCTTGGCCTCGCCCCACCAACTACCACTGTCACTCACTACCATGTGAAATAACACCACCACCAATGTTCTACTTGTTGTTTTTATTTTTTATTTTTAAAATTTTTGGATTAGTTGAATGGTGTGATCATGTTTTTTGTTTGAATAATGCAGATGGGGATCCTATGAATTACATGGGACGGTGTTGGCAGTGTTCTTTCACTAAAGCATATGATGGCATTCACTGTTTAATTTCACAAAAGGAAGAATTTCATCAATGTCATTTAGACAAAAAAATGTCTGCCTGGACCAAACCTAGCTTCCCCCTGGGTGGCATAAACAAGTTGGGTCGGGCCAGGACCAGGTTTCCTGTGAACCACATGGGACGGGTTCAGGGAAGCAATAGTCTAACCTGAGGAGAGGAGTCCGGAGTTACCAATTCGAGTAGGGTCAGTTAGTTTGATGACAACACAACAGAAAAGGGGAATTTGCAGGGAAATTTCTGAAATTGTGAGACACAGTAAATATGATAACCTGAAGTTAATAATTAAGAAGGATGATTCTGGGTCCTTCTATAACAAATAGGTGGACAATTGTCATACAGAAGATAGCCACAAGGTTGGGGAAGATTTTGTGGGAGAGCTTCTTCTGTTTTGTATTCTGGGTAAGGATTATGACTGAGTAGTCGTGACATTTAATGGATGGGGTGCTGGTGTGGGGTGTCAGTAGATATCTCTTCTTGGTTTGCTCCAGCTGTCCTGAGTGACGGTGATCCTGCACGGGTTCATCGTTTAGGGACTGTAACCCCTCCCCCTGGTCACCTTCGGTCGCTGAACATACATACTTCCATCCCTTCTGTCTAGGTATCGCAGTGAGGTATGCGACGTGTTATAGGCGAGTTTGTCTCGAAAACAAAAGGATGAATCTCAGGTTTTGGAGAAGCATTTGACCACTTACTCTTTGTCACTCACGTAGTTGTCTACTTCCTCTTGGGGACCGTAGGTGTAAAGGCGAGCCCAAAGGGTGAGACTGGTGTGTTCTGTTGTTTGTGGGTTTCGAGTTTTTTGTTTTGTTTATTGTTCTTTGTAAATGGGCATTCTCTTCATTTTATAAAAATTGCGGTAGGATATCGTCTTCTCACAGAAAATAACACAGCTACAAGGTGCCATACACGAAACCTCGTACATGATGTATATAGTGATTTAATAAAAAAATGACACAGCTACCATGTCCAACACAGAGTATCAGGTAGAGCTCCGAAACCTAGATGCAGAGGTCCTTGTTACAGAGCATAGTCTACATAAAGGAAATAATATAAAATAAAAAAATTGAGACATGAATACACTGCTACATGATGATTGGCAAGCGATGGGAATTTTGTACAATAAATATTCTTAGTTCCCAAGTAAAGAATTTCTTTAGATTTACAAGTGATGCTCACCTACAACAATTTGATAATGCTATAGCAGTTGCACTTAAAAGCTTGCTGGCCTCAGGTGCGTCGAGAACAACACCGCTAACACTTATAGGAGCAATCACCTGATAATGCACATAGGAACATCTTAAGCACAGAGAATTCTTTGAGAAAGAGAGAGAGAGAGAGAGAGGAACCAGTACACTGACATATAATCTACATGATTTCAGACTTAATTTGATTATAGTAGAAAACGACAAGTGATAATCCTAACAGATTAAGTTGTTTATTGCTCCATATGGATAAAACTTGGAAATATCTAATAGTGAACAGCAAGCATGATTGAATATTGTATTAAATTGCTCAAAATAAATAAAACCCAAGAACATACCCCTGCTCCAACCATTTGAAACCTCACTGTTACTCCGTGCAGCATCTCTGAAAATTCTTGAGGAGGCCTGTTGAAGTAATCAATCCTTACCCACAGGTCAGGCGAGAATCTAATTTTCTCCGACTTCCCACTCTAATCTGCTGACCCTTCAGAAAGCCTACCTGATTCTCTTGATTTTTCATCACTGATCCCTGAAGTTTCTCTGCCCATAGGTTTGGATCATCTGTTCCTATGACAGTCAATTATGGTCTGACATGTGGCATAATTTGTCACATGAGAGGCATTTCCCAAAAAAAAAAAAAGTAATGTTCTATGTGATGTCAAATGGCAATATCAACATTTCGGTACTCATGCTGACTGGCTGCCAGAAAAAAAAAAATCCATCTTCAAACCAAAAAAAAAAAGATCCAAACCCTGCATATCCATAATTTTCCTTGATCATCCTTTCCCAAATAACCTAACAAAATCTAATATCTACAGCTATTTATTTGGGAAGGCTTCATGTACAGTCCTATGGTCCCTTATATCCAAATCACCAACCCTTTTCAAAGGCTCTGGATTATAGCATACCATTGTTGAAAGGTACCATAAGAAAACAAGAAAAAATGAAAAAAATCCATACGTTAGAGAGTTTCTGGTAACTCTTTCAGTGTGTGTGTGTGTGTGTGTGTGTGTGATTTTGATATAATTCACATTCAAATTAAACTTTTTTTTTTTTGAAGAAAACATGGAACATCATATTAAAATTTGTGTTCCTCGAACAAAAGGAGATAAGGGATCTCTAATAAAAGGGGGAAAAAGAAAACAAAATGTAAGAAGAACAAAAAAGAAAATAAGGATGAAGGATTCAAAACACGGAGGATACTCTCAAAAAGCAAGACCCCTGGAAACAATTTATCTACAACCATTTCAAATTGTTTCCCATGATGCCAGAAGGCAAATTCTCCTTAAAGAGCACCTTAACGCAAGCATAACGGGATGTTGTAATGGCCGCCCAAGTGTTCTCTTCATAAGCCATGTTCCTTTGAAACATACTCATTACAAGTTAACCATATTCCCAAACAAACCGCATGGGAAATAAGATTTTGAAATTTCACTTTATTGTTATGATCTCTCTTCCTTTTCTCCCAACCATTTCTACAGACCTCCAAGATATTTAAAATCATCATTCAAACCAATAGCCATCTTTACCTTGGCCCCTGTTAAAGGTGCTAGACAAACAATCATAAAATAGGGGGTCTCTAGTTGCTTCATCTACTCCACAAAGTTCACAAACAACATTTCTACGTTTTCCCACTTCAAGCAGACTTTTGTAAAAACCTATCTTAATAGAGCAACCACATGAAATACTGTATTTTCAAAGGAGAGTTAAATCACCAAACTTGAGGTAAAACGAGAGGCAATGATGACACGAGAAGTATCCACATTGATCCTTCTATAAGATGATTTTATGGTAAAGCCAGGATTGTAACCAAATCTTTGTGTCTTCCTCTTCCAAATCCAAGGATGCCTCGTGAAGGGATGCTAATAATTATGTGAATTTCACCGCCTCCTCATGATTATGATGGAACCCAGACCGAGGTCACCAAATAATAGTGTTGTGTCCACAAGTGAAAGATTCACATATGGAATAATTTTTGTTAGTCATCACCCTAAAGAGATTCGGAAAGATTGATACTGGAGAAGAGTCTTGAAGCCATGTCATTTGAGTTAAAAAATAATATAGTGTTTCTAGCATAGTTTTCAGATATTTATCAAGATGTTCAACACTGAAGATGAAATATTATATTTTCTTCATTCTTATTTACTATGATTAGGAAATGAAAGTTATAATAATAATATCATGTTTAAGAATAGTAAAATACATCATTGGAGGTTTATAATAATAATTTGTTGTAGGGCCAAGATTTAATCGATAAGGAGGCCTCCAGTTGGCTAGCAACATAAAACTTGACTTCCATATATAGTCCATAGAGTCATAGACTACATATTCCATCCATTAAGAATTGTGAAACTAGAAGAAATATCGTAATTTTTCCTGATAGCAGTACACTAAGAGACATCGTATGGAGATGATTTCAATGAAAAAACAATGCATTGTGTACCAGAAAATTTTTCACTCCAAAAGATAACTGCAAAATGTGTAATCCGTCATTCCATTCCATGACCTTGCCTGCACCAGTCACAATAAGAAATTAATGAGAACAGAGAATCCCCTCCCCCCAAAAAATGAAGATATTGGACACTTAATAAACTCGAAACACACCATCAGTATTAATCTCAAAGTAGTACTCCAAGCAATAGCTCTTTGTATTGTACTGCAATTCTGATTTGACCTTATATAAGTTGCTTGAAGCACCCAAGGAATCTGCACCTTTTTCCTAACAAAAATACAAGCAACACGAGCCAAAAAATTTAAAAATTTCCAATATCAATAGTTCAAGGCATAATACAAGTAGTACAGCAGAGTACAGGATTTGACATTGCTTTGCTATAAGAGAATAGAAAAAAGATGATTACTGAATTCGATCTAGCCCAAATCTAAGCTGGCTAAAGCGTCGGTGAACTAATCAAAAATGAAAAAAAAATGCAATCTCCTTTATTGTTGCATAAGAGTGGTGCAAATTTCTAATTAAATTCTCTGGTGTCGGGACATTTAGAAAGTTCATTGCTATTATTTGAACACTACTAAAAAATAAAATAACATGGAAAGGTGGAACCCAAAATTTAGATTTGAAGAAATTATAATTCAGAGTCTGATACAGTAGATACTAGATTTAAAGGTGCAAGACCCAGAAGGAACTGTGTGAGACTTCTTTTTTTTCTGAAAATCCCAAAGAGAATTGAGCAAGGCAACAAAGGGTTCACAGTGAAAAGTTTCTACACAAAGCTACCCAAGCAAGGAAGTTAATAACAGCTTATTTACAAACAAATTTGGGGCCCCTAAAAGAAAGGTTGGAGCTTTCATATTATTAAATGATATCCCTCAAACATAAGGGACATCGGGAAACGGGCAATGTTGACATTGGCGTTAAAGGGTCCACCTTAATTAACGCATTTTGTTTTTTAAAGAATAAACATCTATTTGTGATTGTTGCAAATGCCTTTAGTAGGATGATAAGGATGGCTATGGCGGATGGGTGGGTTAAGGGGCTGCGGTGCCATGAGGGGGGGGGGGGGGGGGGGGGTTGTGCCTGTTTCTTATGTGCAATACGGCAGATGATACCATTGTTTTGAGTGCAGCGGAGGATGATGCGGTGAGGGGGGTGAAGTTTATATGCAGATGTTTCGAGCTTATCGGGCCTAAAAATTAACTTTCAAAAGAGTGTTATTTTAGAGATCAATGTGGAGAGACATGTCCTTTCCAGATTTTTTTTTTTGAGGAATATATAGGAGAGTCTTATTTCAAGAAACCCCTGGATTTAGGAGATGAGGGATCTCCTTACAACAAAACAAAAGGAAAAATACAATTAGATATTAGACATGTCCTTCCCAGATTTGCGAGGATTCTTTCTTGTGAGGTCCAGTCTTTTCCCTCCAGGCATGTGGGGTTACCTCTCCATCTGGGAAGACTTCACAAGGGGGATTGGGATCCTTTGGTTGATAGATTCAAAAGAAGACTCCAAGGGTGAAAGAATAGGTTCTTAAGCTTGGGTGGTCGGCTTACATTGCTTTAGGCCGTTTTATCAAATTTACCAATTTTCAAAGTCCCAAAAGGGGTACTTGGGAAAATAGAGAGGATACGTAGGCACTTCTTTTGGTGTGGAGCGAAGAAGGCCCGAGACAAAGTCCATCCGGTGAAATGGGAGATTGTGTGCAAAGGCAAGAAGCAAGGTGGCACAAGGGTGCTTGACTTGGCGGATATGAACAGAGCTCTTATGTTCAAATGGCTGTGGAGATTCATGGAATTTCTGAATCTGATGTGGCGTAGGGTGATTTGCGAGCGTTATGGATATGTGGGTCACATGGCTGGTCGATCACCACAAAGGGCTAACAAGACATCCAGACTATGGGGAGACATTTTGCAGGTTCAAGAGGAGATTCTAAGGACGGTCAGGTGGGTGATAGAGTAGGGATTGTCGGTCAGTTTCTGAGAGGATGTTTGCATAGGGGAGGCCTCGTTGAGAGTAAGGTTCCCAAGCATTTTCCAAATAGCAAGAGATCAAACGGGAATGGTGGGTTCTTTTTGGCAAAGCCGAGGGGAGACAGTTTATTGGGAGATCGAGGTGAGACGAAATTTAAATGATTCGGAGGTAGAGAGTTATTTAACTCTACTTGAATTGTTACAATCGTCGGTGGTTGCACAAGATAGGGATGACTGTCTAGTATGGCATCCTCTTCCCGAGGCAGGATTCTCAATGAAGAGCTGTTATGAGTGGATGCGCAGAGAAAAGCCAGTGGTCCAAGCAACGGCGGTCAAGCACAAGGAAATATGGGGATGCAAAATCCCTTTGAAGGTTAAGGAATAAGGCCTTCTTATGGATGGTATATCTACGAAAGACTCTCACAAGAACTACCATTGCGTAATGGTCTCTAGGGATAGATAAGGCATGTGATCTATGCAGCTCAGAGGACGAGATGATTGATCATCTGTTCATCGAGGATGGCTGAGGGTGGCTACAGGCATTGAGGATGGTTTCGTCGACGTGGAGGGGATGTGGGACGCAAGAAGGAGATTGAGAACTATCGGCGATTGGTCCTTGCGGGCTAAGATTTCTCAATCTTATATCCCAGCGTGGTTGTGGGCAGTTTGGTTGACCTTTCTGTCTTCCAGGGTCAAACACCATATGCAGAAAATATTTAGGAGATGGTGGTCAGTCTAATGCAGGAGTGGGGGATGTTTTGTGGAGGGGCAGCGGAGGTGAGGGTGTTGGTTGGTAACGTGGTGATTAATTAGGACATGTGGTTGGGGGTTTGGGGGTGGAGAACCCTTGTCGACTACGGGTAGATGTCTCTTCTACCTTGGGGGAGTCCTGTTTTGGGACCTTCCTCCCTTGGGGTTTTACTTGTTTGCATTCCCTCTTCCCTTTTGTTTGTTTTGCTTATGTACTTTCAATTTGGGCTATTGCCTTTTATTAATACAAAGGTGATTGCCTACTGTTCCCGTCAAAAAAGAAAAAAAGAATAAACATCTATTTTTCTTTCCATTCCCCAAATCATATTGCACATATCTTTGGCATTAAAAATCATAAGAGAGATTTCAGACCTGTTAGGGATAAAGTGATCTGATGACTAGGAAATCCAATTGGATGTGACGTGAGCCATTTTTCAATTGTCCAAATAATTATTTCCTCTTACATCTCGAATGGGGCATAACTAGATGTTTTAGGATATTTTAAAAGAAGGTTTTACTACATAAGCATCAAATACAATCAACATCCCCAACCTTTTACCCCCACAGTTCATACTTCAGAATTATCATGCTGTCCTAAGGTTTACAATTAACTTCCAAGATGAAAATATTATCAAGCACAAACAAAATGCAAAGAATAAGCAAGAAATTTTGGAGATCACAGATAAAAAGAAACAAAAAAATGGAGTTGAGGCCCAATAAATATTTCTACTCAAGAAAACCTTAATAGTAGACATAATTCACACCTGAATTCATGAAAATTGGGTTAAAACTTAAAAATGGAATAACTTTTTTTATGAAGTGTGGGATGTACCAGAATTTATTAAAATCAGTGACAATGCAATGATCTACATAGAAAAACTGAAGGTGCAAAATATATCATGAATATAAAAAAGGATACCTACCATATGTGACAGGACTGAAAATATTGTATCAATTACAGATCGTAAAAAACTTCATAAAATAAATACACTATCTTTCAGCGCCCTACCATCAAATTCTCCGGACCATCAATCAGCCACAGTCGACACACAGCCTCTATTTCAGATATAAACCTAGCAACAAAAGCAATCATGGAACAGGTAATAAATACTTGCCAGTTGATCCAATATATGCAAACTATTGAACCGAGGAACTGACAGAAAATTCGAGGAATACCTTTCCCACGATGACGCGATAGTGAAATCATCAAATCCTTCAACCTGAGCAGTGCCCAATATCAATTTGGTTTACCCACTAATTTTCCAAAGATGCATATGGTTATTGGAAAATTAAAACAAAGAAAACATAAAACAAAATCAAACTTACACAAAATTCATTGGAATAGCTAAAAGGACAGTAATAGCTATGATCCTTACAGGCTACTAAGGTATCTTTTTTATCAAAAGGTTGAATGAATCATCAGGATAAGCCCAAAAATTAGGATGCGAGTTAGATCCTGAAAATCACAAAATATTTATGAAACCATGTGCTATGGCTCAAATCTGTAGTCAATCCCATTTCCGACAAGAGCTGTTGACAATTGAATCCCAGTAATACTTCAGTAATACTAATAGTTCAGTATTTATTTTTTTTCACCATTTGACAGTTTGATTTTAGATTTTGTTCAACATGTTTCAGTCCAAACTGATAATCATTCTCTAATTGCAATTAGGATTGAACATTGCTATTAGTGTCTATCTACTTCAGTATATTCTATCATTGGTTATGCCCCCATTTGAATTCACCACTTAAAATCCATGCATCATTCAGACATATCGACCATAAAAACCAGAGCTGCATCTATTATGTTGCATGCAAAAGTAAACAATATTCTTGTGCTTATAAACATCCATACACCAAAGGGCCCTCCGAGTTCCAATTCAGCCTTTTTTTCCATTTTGAAGTATAAAGCACCCCTAAATTTCATTAAGCACGAAAACAGATGATGCATGAATATCAAATTAAGTGATCAACAGGGGCAGGCATTTTGAGATCAGGTAAAAAAAAATCAATACGCCTTCATAGATTCATGTTGCAAATCAAACTGAACCACATTGCAGAGCAACAAATTTTGATCATCACTTTCACAGCGACATCAGGGTTTCTATCATCCAATACAACAATTCGATCATCAACGAAGATGGAGAAAACAAAAAAGGTCCACAAAATTATAAATGGATCCGTTTCTAAGACCAGCGTGAACAATGTTTAGTTTTCAGACGGAAGACGAATTTCACATCAAAGACAAATCGAAAAAGAAAGACAAATTAAGATTGGCAGATAGGGAGAGTAAAACAGAACCTCTTCTTCCTCGTCATCTGTTTCTTCTCTGAATCTGTCGTGTGCCTTGCTTGAAGACGCCATGGAAGGCCGGGAGAAGCCAAACCCTAGATCGACCGGATCTCCATTTCGGAGCCACTCGATTTATTTTTTATTTTTTTTGGGTAAAGGCAGTGACCGTTGAAGATTCTACTGAAGTCCTCGCGCTGGGAAAAAAAAAAATGGGTTACTTGTTTTATTTTGTTTTGTACTTTGATTAAACAGATCGTTATAAATTCATGGTTATCTATTCTTGAATTAATATATTTATAATAGATTAATTTTAATTATAATGATGTGATAATTCTATAATAAAAATTAAATAAGATACAAATATTAAAATATAAACAGAGGATCTAAATCCAAAAAAAAAGTGGATCGTGAATTATTGTCAGTAATATATTAACGACGTCCACCAATAACACGTTGTAACACTTTTAACGAACGGAGAATTAAATTATTACGAGTTTTATGATGATTCTAGTATAAATAAAAATAAAATGATTTTTTTCATTATTTAAATAAAATATGAATAAGTTTTAGATAAGAATTTATAAAAGATGATAAAATGATGATTGTAGATTCATAAAAAGTTATTATAGTTGATTTAACAGTGAGCAAATATTTTTTTTTATTGAATAACCTAGAATAATTTAATTGCGAGTTTGTCTAGAATCTATATATCAATTTATGTCAGTTATTTTTAGCATATAGATTTTTATTTATTTCAGTCTTCCAAACATCCGTTTTGAGGCTATTCCGATTAACTCTCATTTATTTTGGACAGTATTCTCGAATCAAACTGGAGTTTAGAACATCTCCAACCACATTTTATATTTCAAATTTGGAGGGTGGTGTGCTCCAACCACCTCCAAATTTAGAGATTTGGATTTGACCCTCAAAATTTGGAGGCCACCTCCATAATTGCAGACCACCTCCAAATCACATTTTTCACTTTTTATTTTATACACTAACTAATTCAACCTAATGTATATTTAAATCCGTTAATCCATTTTTAATAAAAGTACTATAGTTGGAAAGATCTCATCGAGACTTTCAAAATGAGACTAATGTTAAATTATTTTAGAATTGATTTTAAATAAATCCTCATACGTTTGATTATTCCAGAATTATTTTATTTATTTAATTAAAAAATTATTAATTTAAAAATAATTTTAAAAAAATTTAATATTGGACTCATTTTAAAGGTTTTAATGAGATATTTTCAATAGTATAATTTTTATATAAATTAATTAATGAGTTTTCGTATAATTTTAAAAATGATAAGAAAAAATGGAAGGTGATGGTTAGAGTGTAACACCCTTCAAAAATGAATTTCCTTCTAATATGGAGAGTCAAACTTTCATATTTGGAGGCTTGGGTTGAAGATGCTCTTAGCGTCATACATTATATACCTCATTAAAAAATATATATTTTCTATAAATGATTTCATGTAATTTAAGAAAATATATATTTCATTTTTCATAAGAACACTTTCTCTTTTTCTTTGCACTCTCATTCATACTTATAATAGCACTTTATGTTAATAAAAGTGACAGTGGCAATCATCTATCTTTTACACAAAAAAAAAAATATGTACATAAGATGTACATTTTTTATTTGAAAAAAAAAACAAACCTATGGTTTAAAAAGGGAAGATGTTGGGTTGGGTTTCATGAGTTTCTTTTTAATTTTCACACATAACCCGATTAGATGTGTAATTGAACTGTTGGTTTTTTGAAAATTTAGTCTTTGATAAGCCTTATTTTGTAGAGTCGAAAATCCAGAAATTTAGCCAAGAAAAAACGTAAAATGCGAAATATGCAGCGTCCGCTGAAAATCTTTGGATCCGAGTTTCGTGTTTTCACCATAAAATCCACACAGACCCAAATGGACTCTTAGCCCCCGTTTGTTTCTTGTATAAGACTCCGGATAAGCTCGGATAATCCCAGATAAAATTTTTTATGGGTTTGTTTACCTTGGATAACCCCTGATAAAATAAGTCAGAATAAACCTTGATAAAGTAGTATATGGATTCCAATTAATCCCTGGAATTAAAGTTATCTTAGGTTATTCCATCCATAGAACATGTGGACCCACTATCAAATCAACTATCATCATTTCTTCACCGTTTATAAATCCTTATACACACTTTATTTACATTTTATCCGAACAACAAAACATTTATTCTTACGTTTACTAACGAGAATAATTCAAAACACAACCAAACACAAAATTATTTTATCCTTATTTATACTCACTTATGCTTGGATAAATATATACTCTATAATAAAACGTATCCCCATTCCAAACGGGGGACTTCGTGACTACAAGATGGAGAAATAAAGCGAATAATGTTACACGCCCTTTTCTCAGCTTAAATCATATGCACTGTGAATAAAACGTATGTGACATCCACTGATAATCACTTGCAATTCAGACAATCCGGTGGACATTTCATAAGAAGGTATATACTATATTAAAAAAAAACTGGGATTGATTTAGTAATCGATTCCTCACTTCTTCATATTTTGATTTAAGTCCCAAGATTTAAAGAACATGTTCTTTTTTAGTCCCTCCTAAATAATATAGGAATAGGTTCCTAAAATGGATTAAAAAGAAATATACCTTTTAAATTTAGATACTTAAACCAAAATATAAAAAAATGAATGATCGATCACTAAATTATATAGTTTATAAAAACTTAAAAATAAAAAATCCAAAAAAATTACATTTGCTAAAAAATGGGCCCAATCAATTCTCTATGGAGTTATATACTTTTCATCAATATATATACATTAATAGGTGAGATTTATTATATTTTAAAAAAATCAATACATATGCAGGACTATCTACATGACTGTCCCTAAAATAAAAGGCTGGGTGCATGAGCACTCTATGTAAAGCTTGTCAGCAGAAGCACCTCATATTATTCGCACCCAACTCAACAACTCATCATCAAAGAAAGGAAAATGAAAAACACAGACAATAGAGAAGCCGGAGAAAAAACATATCCAAAAACACCAAAGAAGCTAACAATCCACAAAAAAAAAAAAATGTATTACAATACGAGCAAGGAACAACAGTAAAACTCTCAACACGCCTTCAATAATTAATCACTGACTAACAAGATATCGAGCTCTCCATGTTAAGATTCATTTTTGTTCCAAGCAACTTATATGTAGTTCTGGTTCTATGAGCATTAATAACAAATTGTTTTGGCTGTCTTCATACAAGCTACAAAGAATCTATTTCACTTTCCAACTTTCCTCTTGGTGCTTTTTCTGCTTCGTCCAACACAAATGCTTTCAGCGACTCAACATCCCTTGGACCTGCACAAATAACCATAAATAAACATCAGATTGAACATCTGGACTAACACAATAGCTTCAATTGTTTAAATCAACCACTGGATTGTCAAAGCACGAGGAAATAATGAAATTTTCAAGTTTCAACCAAAATCTAGTAAGATTTTTTCATATGAATTTGAGAAGGAACAGAAAAACATTTCAAGGATTGGAATAACAAATGTTTCTGTATATAAATTATATTACAGCTCAAACAATTAATATGAGCTAGATCCTGATCTGCAAAAACATTACAGCCAAGTTACTTCAACCTCACAAGACAGTGTGTGAACAGGACTTCAATCTTTACTATGATATGGAATTCCCGAGCAATATCCAGATGAATTTTTTTATAATCTTAAGGATGCAGATGGAAAAATACATGATTAATATTGAGAATAACAAATGGTCAATTTAAAGGGTATCATTGCTCTAGTGTATCCCTGTGATGATGGATGCTTTCTTTTTTGTTAGACAAGCGTTGAGACTCGAATCCAAGACCTCATGGTTGTATAATCTTTTTTGCTGTCAACCATTGAGTTACGGGTACAAGCCCCGTAATGGATGCTATTAGAAATCATGGATTGTTTTGTATGGGCATCATCGTCTATCTACATATCCACATCCAAGTGACATAAGTCACATAATTTCCCAAAACTCCCACGCTAATTAATTGCTAAAACACATTTATATTCATTTACTTCACTCATTCTCGTAACATCTGCTCTAAAAGACAACCATTACCAGTTTGGATAAGCCTTCCAGTCATCAAAAGCCTCCTGTGTATGACGATAAATGATATGTGCTACATCACCTCTTTTTCCTCTTATCTCTCTCTGAAATCTCTCTGTGTCACAGTTGCCAGATGTCAGGTCCGCATCACTAAAACACCTATATAATGCAGTCTCCCTCCCTACACACTCCACACTCACCTTTATTATCATACTTTCAATTTGAATATATAGTGTTTTTTTAAAGTTAAGTGGAGGTTCGAACCTAGTACGTCAGTTGCAATAATAAAGGTAAAACTAGAGATCCATTTGGAACTACAATGCAGTTAAAATTATCATGTGCATAAACAAGATTCAATATTCTGCCCTGCTTCCCTCACCACACATTGCATACCCCTAAAGGTCGAATTTCCACCAAACAATCATCAAAAATAAATCCAATAGATCATTATTCATAACCCAGAAGGTTATTACTTCTTAGGAATTAAAATGTTCTTCTATTATCTGACATATGTTGGCTATCAAACTTGCACTGATTCTTCAAATTTCTCCAACAGTAAATTAGGCAATAATCTTTTACTCATTGCTTTATTTGTTACTCTAGGCTGCTCACTGCAGATATAAAGTCACTTATTTTCCATCTAAACTGGCTTACCTGAGGAGAATTACAATTTCAATACACTTTTACATGAATGATTTAAGTAACCTTGTTTGCTAAATAATTAACTAATAAGACATGCAAAATCCCAATGATGGAAAATCAAAACCAGTGGACTCTTGATGGTAATCTCATGTTGATCTGTTAACTGTTTAATGAGGTTCTTCTTCAAAAAAAAACTGTTTAATGAGGTTATGCAGACGAGCACCATTTTTGAAAATCTTTCAGCAAAAATACCATAAGTTTCCACTCTCTCCCCAACATGCAGGATCACTCAAGGTGATGATGGCCTTTTTAACCTTTTCAGCGAAGAAATTTCAGAAGCGTGGTGGGCTGCTTCGGGCAAGCATTTAAGGGCGCTAAATTCATGGAAAATATAAAATTATATCACAAAGTGGAAAATTAAAAGGAACGAGAGGAAGGAAGGCAAATTTTCCCAAATGATTCCAAATTCAATATGTTGAGTGATTTGTTTGGAAAGCAATGATGAAATCGTTCACAGGAGGTCCGCTTATGTTGAAATGTTTGGACTGGAACTGTAACCAATTTAAAAACCTGGGGCAAAGTTTATCCAGGCACTGACTCGATCAATCCGGCAAGTAGTCTAGGGAATGGTTTGGGAGCAGGTGATCAGGTCTGTCCTCTGCTGGGTAGAGGAAGTTTTTCTTTTATAATGTTGGGGTCGGAATATGTCTCATCTCCCTCCTCTCTTTTATTTCCCTTTTAATCTAAACTTTCTTTTCCTACCTAGGAGTTGAGCTTTTGGCCCCTCCTAATGCATTTGAAGCATTTCAGGTGGTGTCTTCTCATGTTTCTTCAAGAAAAATACAAATTATAAATATGCAGTTCATAACTTGTACTAAATTTTAAAGCACTTATAATTAGCTTAATTGAGCTCAGAACAAACTGGACTTTTCCATCCCCAATACATGATTAAAAATGACAAGAATTAACATGATCACCACTGTCATGTTAAAATTGATGCTACATAGAGTGCATATCATTTTGCTAAATGATAGAAACTGAAGTTACCAAATGCACTTGAAATTTGGATGCTTTCAGTACTTTGTCACTTAAAATTTCCATTTTGATGAAAAAAATTTCCAATACTTGTCCCTTATAGTATCGAATGTGACGTTATACTCTGGTTCCAATCACTTCTGCAGCCAGTATTTGACAGCACAGTTGGCAGAGCATGCTTTTTAATCAGATGGCTGTGGGTTCAATCCTCACAGATGGCACCAATGATTTCATAGACTCTTTTATCCTTTGAGGTCCCTTATTTTGTACCCTTATAAAAATATGCAACCTTATTATGCTAACTATCATAGATATGTATGTACGTAAATGTGTATGTCTACCTAACAGAATTATGCTAATGAACCAGCGTAATATCTTAATTCCTTTGTTCTTGTGAAGAAAATGGTGAATGAAAACCCTAACAGCAGTGATAAACATAAAGTAGGAACACGTGGTGATATGATTTTGTTATTTAAATAAAAAAAAAATTATAATGAGAAGAACATTTCTTAGGGGAAATTAAATCAAATTTGCCTAGCAGATAAATGCAAATTTTATCCAAAAAAAAAATCGGTGATAAAAAAAAGGTGTACAATCTCTCTTGATTGCTACAAAATCATAGATCTACGGTCACATGATCAAACGCTACAAGCATTTTTTAGTATCTGTATAAGAGCATAACACAGATAAAACGCGATATAGAAAAAAAATGAGGTATCAGCATTGGACAATACAAATAGATAGAATTCAAAATACACAAAAAAAAAAGAAGAAAGAGGGAGAGAGAGAGATACCATCACCAAACAATGCCTCGTTACCTAACACTCCAAATTATTGAAAATTCATGCATTACATGTGCAATTTTCATTAAAAAAATTAATTTCCACTTAAATCATATCTCAATGACAATACATATCTTATTCAATATTAGTGTGTCAAACGAATTAAATATGTATTAAATGCATGATATGTATTTTACTTGTGCAACATAATGAAAATGAAGAAGAAAACATTGTATGACTAGAGCTTGACTAGGTTTTGCACTGCTAGATTTTTATCATTTTTTTATGATCTTGACTAAATTCAAATGTTATAACTTCCTATTCTGGGAGCAGAACTTCGTGACTAGGCCATTTGGACTTCTGAGTCTCATAGAATTCTTAATATCAAACCAGTTTGGGAGATTGCTAGATCTCAAGGTAAACTTCAATCCTGGCATCAACTAAAGATGGAATCATGGATAGTGCCAAGACATGTTTTCTGTACTTAGAAACCTCTGTTATACAAACTGCCCTCCAGATTCTATATTATTAAAAGGGGCATACCTATTCTAAACATCAAATGTGTGTCATGGAAAACAGACCCTGAGGATGTGAACAACTTCTTCATTCAATGATCAAATACAAAATGGATCTGGAATACTCTATCGCTGAAGCTGATTACAGTAAAAAAAATGAAGAGGAATTTTACAGATAAAGCAAAAACAACCAGGTTTCATTAATAGCTAGATTGTGCTTAACAGTTGCTATATAGAACATATGGAGTGAGAAATAATAGAATCTTTCTTATAAAAAAAAGTCGGTGCAAAATCTTTTTGTTAAAATCTATTATGATTGCCAGTAATACAATAGCAAACTCTTCTGCCGCCTCTGAGGCGAAAGTAGCAGAAAACAATATGTTTTTTTATTTCTTCAGTGTTAGAATCCATCCCCAAATTGTGAAGACTTCTTACCACAATTGGAAGCCTCCAGATTCTGGATGGCTTAAATTAAATGCTGAAGGCTGAAGGGACTCTGAGAAATGTGGCATGGAAGGGGTTATTAGAGATCATTCTGGCCAAATGATGTGTGCTTTTGCAAGAAAAAATTCTGATAATGTCATACAGATTGTTGAAGCTCGAGCCATTTTGCAAGGTCTAATTCTGATTATGTCTGAACCTAATGTTATAGTTTGCATTGAAACAGATTCTTCCTTGGTGGTTGGCTCATTAATAAAGGATACCCAGTCCCATGGGCAGTCAGAGACAGCATAAACAAAATCTGGAAAATATTAGCTGACTTGCAAGACTGAATTGTGGGAAAACTGGGTTAGAGAGAACAATAAAGTTGTTGATTCTTTGGCGAAACTCCACTCTCAGATGGGTATGAAAAATTTTCAGTCTGCTATGGAAGTCCCCTGTTATATTCTGGAAATGGTCATTCAATCTATGAAAGAATTACACCTTCTGTAAAACGGTAGTAGCCTCAGCAGTAGAGCCAGGTTTTCTGATTAAAAATGATGCATTTTCTCCACAAGTTCTTTCTATACAAGTACATCTGTCTACTGCTTTGTTATTCAAAATGCCACTGAGAATATAAGCTACTGCAAGCATCCTATAGCTTTCAGAGTTTCAGTATAGAAATCTTGATGAATAATTTTCAGCTTGGAAAAAATGTGCAGGTTCTGTTAGCATATGGTACTATGCAATGAAAAAATGTGTATTTTAGTGCAGGAACGATGTGTTCTTGGTGAAAAAGACTAGGTGATGTGTTCAAACTAGATTTTGATTTCCCTCCCTAGTTTTCAAATGAGCCTTACTCCAAAATAGGCACAGGAGTATTATCTTTTTTAATACATAACTAAAAAAATATAAAACTTAGAAGTATTATCCTTCAAGTGGATAGTCCTTCTTCAATTATGGGCCGTTCTTGGTTTGAGAGGAGTTAGCTCATATTTTATCTTGATTGGGAGATCCCTCCTAATCGACCTTTATATTCCTCTTTCTTTTTCGCTTTGTAAAGAGATCCCTCATCTCCATTTTGTTTGGGAGCTTTAATCAATAAAAGTTCCTACTTCTTTTCAAAAAAGAAAAAGAAAAAGAAAAAAAGAAGAAGAAGAAATTAGAAGTCTTTGTAAAGTTTCAATGTTATAACATCACTGAAAGATCATAGATTTGATTCAATATTGGTTATTTAAGGTATCCCAAACTTATAACCCAGCAGGCAATTGGGCAATCTAGCTCTTGAGGAATGAGGTGGTTGTCAAGGAGTCAGGGGAGCTATTCGACATGATGGAAAATGTTTGGGAAAACATTATCTTCTTCATCAAAGACTGGCTCAGAACTGAGCAGGGGCTCAGAGATTTGAAAACTGGGTCTTTCAGTACAAAGGTAGGAGGGAAAGTATGTGGTTGTTTTGAAATCTTTTGCAGTTCTTTAAACAGAATTTGCAGACACAGTTCAGATTCATCTATTGCATCTTCAATTCTTTTCATCTTGTTTGCCGGAGCTGTGCCCTAATCAATTCTAATAAAATTATGGGTGATAGAGTTCCCATCATATCTTTAAAAAAAATTACATTGGTGATTTTGCATGTTATAAGTAAATTTCTACTGTTGTAATTTATATTTTTCCGAACTTTTCTCACTTAACAAAAATCATACCGAATTGCAAATTTTTGTCCTTGTCAAATTTTCTCGAATCTCGTACTGGTGAAAGGAAACAACACAATCTTAAAACACCATAATAGTGAATAAACAAATAGAAATCCCATTTTTCATAAACCCAATCACCAATTCTCCAACAAATGAAGTACCAAGATTAAAGAACATAAATAGATAGAATTCCAAATACCCAACTCAATTGGGTACCAATTAATTACCCAAAAAAAAAAAAAATCAATACTATCACCAAGTAAACAAAATCTTAAATACCATAATAGTGAAATAAAAAATAAATAAATAAATAAAACCCCCATTTTTCTAAACCCAAATCACCAATTCTCCAACAAATGAAGCAACAACACCAAACAAATAAATTTCCAAATACCCAGTTCAAACAATCAATTCTCCCCAAAAAAAACTTGAAAATCACCTAACAAAGCAACCTTAAACACCATAATAGTAAATCAAACACTCAAAATTCCTTCTTTTATATATATATATAAACCCCCAGATCACCAATTCCCCAACAAATGCAAAAGAAAAAAAGGAATAAAAAGATCCAACCTTTATACTTGGAGAACTCCTCTCCTTCGTAGAACACCTTGAAAGTCGGGTACGAATGGATGTCAACCTTCGTACAGACGGCCTTGCTCGTGCTGCAGTCGACCTTCCCCACCTCAATCTCGTCCTCCCCTTCAACCGTGCTCCCTAGGTCCTCCCACAGCGTCCCCAAGTTCTTGCTGTCACAGAATCCCGATCCGCATCGTTTAGAGGTAGAGTATCTACCAAAAAAAGAGCAGAAATTGAGGGGTTTTTGTGGAATTGTTACCAGTGCTTGCACCATGGGACGCAGAACTGGACAAACCAGACGGTGTCCTTCTCCTTAACCTTGTCGGTGAAGGTATCGGCCGTGAGTGTAATGACGTCAGCCCTAACGAGTATGGCTGCGGTGGGGAGGAGGAGGAAGAGGAGGAGGAGGTGCTTTGTTGCCCTCATTGGATCGATTTCTCTGTTTTATTTTTCTTCTTTTTTTACTTCAACGATCGGTGTGAATCGGGACCTGGTTTTAATTTTGAGGAAAATTGATACAACTCCCTCTAATTTTAGCTAAATTAGTTTTAGCCTTTATAAAATCCTTAAATTACCGTACAAATTATTGTTGTAGTCCTTGAATTCACCCCTAACTAATTAAATATGTAATTAACCTTAGATATATTAAATTATCAAAATACTCTTCATCTAACATTTCACTCGTTGTTTCTCTCACATGGCTCAAAATTTCACAATCTCAAAGATATTTTGATTATAGAAATGAACTATTTTGATTTTTATACTTTTATAGGGATTTATTTGAATATAATTTTTAAAGATTTCATAAGTTGGACAAAATACTCTTTCTTTTTTGGTGGATTTTTAACTCAGAGACTAAAATCATTAACTACAGCTGAATATAGAGATCTACGGTGATTTAAAGATTTTATATAGACTAGAACCAATTTAGCTAAGATTAAAATGAGTTATATCAATTATACCCTTTAATTTTTTTGCTTTTTCAATCATCAACCCTAACAAGTATGGTTGTTCCCCTGAAAGAAGCAAAATGGGATGATTTTCTATATCATTCTATTTAAGATGTACGTACCATTTTTTATTTTTTGCCCCCCATGCTAGGAGAGTCCAAATTCAGTTAGAACTGGCTCCGATTTGTTCAATATTTGTAACGCCCCTGAATTCACGACTCTATTTTGAAGCGTGAGATTCGATTGCGTTAACTAAATTTCCTCAAATCTCATAGTTCTATTTTTTTTTCCTTTTATCCAGAGAACATAAGAAAACATCACCATATTTTATTCATCAATTATCAAAGATAAAATCTAAAACAAGTTCTCAAATACTGGATATACATCGGGAACAACTGAACTCTAATTATCACCATATTATCATACATTCGGGTCCTCTACATGCCAAAGAAAAGACCAACACCTTCTATGCAAAGTCTAGCCTTCTAGAAAACATGATCTCGTCCACAGCTACATGAGATCCACCACTCTAAGCCTTTAATTTGAAAGATGGGAAAAAGGAGGGGTGAGCAACCACACGCTCAGTGAAATGGACCTATGGCGTTCCGTTAATAATTTTGAAAATAACAGAGTTATAAAATGTGAGTCATGCAGAACATAATATATCATAATAAGGAAAACATCTGTAAGTCGTACTAAACTTGTAAAATAACAATGCATCTCTTTAGAGGAATAACCATAAAATTCACAAGCACTATACTACATGATGCGTATGATGCAACGGACACGCATGCCCGTATGGCACGCAGCCAAAGAGATGCTCCAACTAGAGCCTGGTCACGCAGACCGGTGTCACGCAGACAGGGTCCCACTGGACCGGGTCACGCAGACCGGTTGTCACGCAGACGGGGTCACGCAGACAAATGATATGCATGCATGATCAACTACTCACACTCCAACTGCTCCACCATGCAATACAATATTATATAATATAATATCCAAAATCATATGAGACATATAAAATAGCCACCTCTTGTCTATCATGATGACATACTCAAATACACCATACCCCGAATAACAGTTGTATATTTTAAAGTAACCATGATGCGGAATGATATACCATATAAGTAGTTTGAAAACTACATAAGAGACTAGACCCACTCACCTCTAGTCCAACGATACGAAACAATTCCAAAAGGTTCAAGGCAACCTAACCAGTCCTGAAAAGATAGGAATCGATCACAAAATGCATGAACAGTACAGAACCTAATGGAGCCCGTACACACAGAAAAATTGCAAAAACTCGGCGACTCCTCTTGGGGCCGTCCCTTACAACCCGACGGCTACTCGGGGAGCCGTCCAAAACGTGCCCGACGGCTCTTGATGAAGCCGTCTCTAGGCAAAAGGCATGAAACCCTAATTTTTAATTAAAAATATCCTAACACATTCTATCATTGAAAAACTATACACGAGTCGTTTAAAATGACAGAAAACGGTAAAGAACTCATCTTGAAAATCAAATCATGCGTACGAGAAATTCAATTAAAACCAATCCAAAAACTCTATTTTTTTTTTAAGACAACCTAATACCTTTTACCATTTACATACATATATGAGTCACGTAAAACAATGTAAGTCAGTAAGGAATATCAAAGATTATTCGTGTGTAAGAAATTCAATTAAAACCCTAGTTTATAAGGATTCACAAAACACGTATATAAAACCAATTAAATCTTATTCAACTTCTAAAAAAACTCAGACCTATTCATATTATCAAAAATCAATATATAATATGTAGACGATACAAAACATTTAGGAGATAGATAAAAAATCGTACATAAGAAAATCCATTCGAAACCCTAGCTTATGGAATAACGGTAAAAATATCGATGAAACGTTAAAACTCTTGGTACACCCAAGGATCTGAATATACATTTAAAAATACTTTGAAAACCGCAAGAGATAACATATTATTAAACCTAGCATGATACCCTCTATTCAAAACCCTAGATTTAAAATGATTCATAAAAAAAAACATATATAAAAACAATTAAACCATATTACAAAAATCCTCGAAAACCATAGATCTATTATGTAAAAACAACTAACATGGATCTATGATAAAAACTCTTAAAAATCATAAAAGCATGTATACGTTCGGATCTATGTATATAAGGGTCAAACAAGACCTTAAACAATTCATAACATGATTTCTATGTTTAATAACAAAACCTAGGTATGATATATATACATATCCTATTCATTTAACATAAAAGATATGAAAAACACCTTGAAAACTTCATGGTTTCATAGCTATAACATAAGGATCCAAAAATCATATAAACTACATCAAGATTTATGAAAACCCAAGAAGAAAAGCTCAAGAAATCAACAAATCCAAAAATACACATGCGAGGCCTAATAGCATCATCTAAAACTTTGTAAAACATCACAAAACATTATGATTTCATTGTTATATCATAAGAACCCGAAATCATACTAAAAACTTCTAGTATCAAGAAGAAAATCCAATCTTTTTGTTGGAAAAACCTAAAAAACGAAATCATATAACAATGACATCTAAAGGGAATCATTATCAATCAAAACTCTTCATAAACAAAGGATAATACTCACAAGAACCCTCTGTTCGAACCCCTTCCCGAGCTCCTCAGCAATGGTGCCAAAAACAAGAGAAGAAGAAGAAGAAGATTTTAGGGTTTTCAATAAAAGAGAGAGAGAGCGGGTATATATAAGCTTTATACACGTGGGGAAATCAAAATCGACCGTATCCCAAACATATCAATCAATAATACACATTAAAACCTTCTAAAAACTGAAATATTCGGGTTTGAAATTGTTTTCAGATCGACAGCTCCTGTTGGATCCGTCAGAAAAATCGACGACTCCCCTTGGAGCCGTCACTATTCCTCTGTCTGACCTCTCGGCATAATTTGGCCCATAACTTGATCGATATTCATCCGATTCATGATCCGTAAAAAGCGTTGGAAAGCTAACAGAATAACGATTCCAATCATATCTTAACTTCTGAAATTGGAGGTATATAAGTCTACTAAAACCTTATAGAAATATGACTCAATGCACAAAATCAAGAAACAACTAGGAAAACCATAATCGTTACGATACTACTGAACTGCATAGATCATTAATCGAACTATATAAGCGAATCGAATTGTTAGGTATATGTTCACTCTCCTATTAGATCCAGTCAGCTATTAGATAAAACATGAATGTTAAGTATATGTACCTAACAATTGGTTATGCAATTCAATTCATAAGTTGTGCCCTTTAGTTAGTGATATTTCGTCTTATTAGGATGATGAAATTGTTTTTTTGCGGTTTCATTCATACATTGTTGAAAAATAGGATGATGAAATTGTTGAATGCGGTAATCTTTAGAGATTCTATTTCATTGCTTGTAGTATCTATATGCCTTTAAATACGATATCATTCATACATATGGAATTACGTCGACTAATGTACTTGGTATTTGCCTGTCTTTTGAATCAACTTTTCATTTAAACAAAATAATTATAGTTTATTCTACATACTAACCAATTAAATTTCTCTAGGGAATTAAGGAAACCTCTGTTTATTTCACACAAAACGCAAGCCTGCTATAAATGCGTCATACATACGAGTGTTTTCTGTATGCATTATTTGATTCATATCTGGTCACTAATCAATAAATACCATTTTTTTTTCAATCTCTAATTTGTTTTTTTTTTTTTTATATCGGAGGGGCCCCTCATGGCACCTTATGGTCGAGTTGGGAAGGCTACCTCCGCCTGTTTGCCCCGATCCTACGAAAAATTCTTTCAAATAATCGCCAACAAACATGTGGGTAAGTCAGCACCAAGACTCGAACCCAGGACCCGCTAAGCCCTAAACCGTTATGCTACGACCACTCAGGACCTCTCTAATTTGTTGCTATTAATATACAAGGGAAGTCGAATTTAATTTTTAAATATATAATGGGGAGCACCAGCGTGGCTGCATCAGCCTCTCGTTATGATCAGGAAAATGTTTGAATCATATAAAACAAATTGCTAAGGTATGATAAAACTTTGGAGCAAGTCTAGAGAATCAAGACAGTTTTTAACATCATGTAATCATACTAGATTCAACATTCTATATCCCAATGTCCACATTTACTGACATTGTAATTCAGTTGATCTTTCTTGTGGAGTGACAGAAAGCCACATCGATGGGTTTTGCCCCAAAACCAATAGCTTCGCCCCCAAGTTATGAATTTTTATCAAAGTTTTTGTATGTTCATCCAACTTGAATGGACTGTCCTTCAGTCCTATATGGTAAGTCAGCATCACCATGAAGTAGTTTCACATGCTTCACAATGTAGTTTCATATGCTTCACAATGAGAAAGATATGTGATTGGTATACTGCCCAATAAGAGGTTTGTTGATTTCACATGAGGGATTACAAAAATCCTGATTCAAGATACACTCATGTCCTTGCATAAGATCACCGACCGCAAGAGGCCCAGGCACATGTACACGTTCCACCATATAACGTTTTTTGTGAAAGAAAAGTGGAAAGTGCATCATAAACGCCATACAAAGATGTCTGGAAAAACCATCCATTGGACATCTCTTGGCTTACAGTATAACATAACATGGGCAACCACGTAAAGTACAACAACAATACACTCATCATTTGTTGGTTTAGCAGACCAGATGGGCTTCACTGCATACTCGTCTCTTGCGTATTCTCCAGAATAGGGGATTAAATTTTGACTTTCGCTTTGCTTTAGCCTAAACTACAACGTGTCACTGCTTCTGCTGCTTTTGGCCACAGTGGGATCTGGAATATAATCTTATCAGAGGGGAGGAAGGGGACCACGACCCCCGGATATTGGATCGAGTAAGTATAGGTGAAGGCTGTCTTCCATCATGGATCCAGTCATCTGATGAAGATCCAATACACCTTTCAATACAACCTTTATGGATGTTATCTGATCGATAGTCGCACAGGGTGCACCTTGTGCTCCTCAGGGCTGTATATGTTGTAATCGTGTGTGCCACTAGAGAGCATGAGCAATAGGATGGTAGACAACGATAGATCTCCACTAACAGTTGATGCCACATAGCCTAATGACGTCCAACAAATCCTCCATTTGCATAAGGATGTTTATAAGAATATCATGTGCGATCATCGACCAGTCTTGCGCCAAGTCTTGAAAAGCTTGAAATTCAAAAAGATAATAAGTGTTAGTAGTCAAGAAGTGTGTATAATGAATTTTATCAAGAATTGCCAAGGATGTGCCTCAATGATACATTCATAGCTTTGATTCATAAAAAGAATGGAGCAGAATCCATAAGAGATCCAATTAGCCTCCTCAATGGTGAGTACAAAATAAGCTTTAACAAGTTTAAACAAACATACAACAACTACTTATTTTAAATTAAAAACTACAATTTGCAGCTTATAAGTTTTAACAAATATATATAAACTAGGCCTAGATCCGTAATGGCTAACTAGTGGTTCCAGGAGGTCCCATCACTTCAGGGTTTCTTGCAATAACAAAAATCATTTATATTCACAAATGTAACTAACTTTTAATACAATTTTTTGTTCAAATTGAGTTCCATTTTATAAATGTAACTGACTTTTATTGATTTGTGTTTTATTTCTACATTCATCGAAAAAACTTTGCATTCATTGCAAATACTTTGTCTAATTATTGGAATTAAAAAAAACGTTGATTATTCTTTATCACCATCGTTTTTTGGTTGAATGAGAGGTCGCAAACAAAAATTCCGTCTTTCTCAATTTTTTTAATAAATGGGTTTTTTTGAATTATTTCGTTTTCTGAGTTTTTTTTTTTAAACATCTAGAGGATTCGAATTTCGGTCTTGTTTTTAATGGTCTCTTTTTTCTTTTTCTTTTTTTTTTAATTGGTTTTGAAAAAACTGGATTTTCCATAATGGAATAAGTTGATTTGTTTTTCGAAAAACGTGGGAATGAGTTTAATGAGGGAGAAAAATGTAAAAATTAAATGAGAGTAATATTGTATTTTGCATGTTTAACATTTTTTAAAAGTCAAACAAGCAGAATGACATCTCACGAGACTTGTCAAATGTGGCCCAAATAGTGGGGTCGTGTAGCAGGACTCATGAGATAATATTAATATTTCATACATATACACGTTCATAAAAAAAAAAAAGGCATATTTTGTATTAAGAAAAAAATAGGGATGAAAAAATAGAAAATCATAAAAGTAGAACAAATATGAACATGAGATAGCAGACATCCATTAAAAAAACAAAAAACAATGATAAAACAAAAATTAAAAATAAAAAAATAGAAAAATATAGTAGTTTTGTAAAAAAAAGTAAAAATAAGTTGTTCATAATGCTAAGGGATCAAATCATCTATAATGTGCAACAAGTTCCTTCCTATAGCAACCAATACAATGCTGTCATGTGTAAACTCTTATAGTAAAGAGACTTTGTTTTTGGGATGGGTGAATGAAGGATAGAGTCTCCTACCTGTAAAAGTTTACATATGACGACAATACCTTGGTTGCTAGAAGAATGAGTCTGTACTGTACTACATACGATCTCATCCTCAATGCTAGAATTAAAGTCAATGAGAATCTTACTCATTTTTAGGTGAGATTTTGATTGTCGTTTTCCTTTATACCTCTCTAAGTTCACAAAAGTCTTCACTTATGATATTCTCACAAATCATGTTGAAATTTAATAACATATGACATTATGTCTATGATAAGAAAATACAATAGAATAATGATTATCTTTTTATCCACAAATTGATGTCTCAATTAAATAATATTTGATTTTTTTATCCATAATTAATATCTCAATCGAATAATACTTAATTTTTTGCCCCAAACTAAAATCCTAATTGAATAACCCATGACTTAAAAATCAATGGACATGGACTTTTGTCCATGAAAATCCTAATTGGCTACCCCGTCAAAAAAAGAGCATTGTCACACTCAGTTTTTTTACAGTCGAAAATGCAGTCTAATATTCCTCGTTAAAATTTTAGTAAAACATACTTTTGTTAATTTTATTTTCCTACACTTTTTAAAATTGGGTTTGTTCAACTCGAAATCGAAATAGAATGACATTCTTTTTATCAAAACATATAAAGATGATGTTTACTATTTAAAAAAAAATGAAAATATATATGGTATGAGATTTGTATTCTAAAAATGATTGAGTGTAACATTTTTCCAAAAAAAATCTCTTTATCATATTTTCGAATGATATCAAATTCAAAGACACAAATACTACAAAAATGAAAAGAGAATCACTAATCGTGAGAACAAAGTATACCACATTGAATAAACCAACAATTTCATCACTATAATGATATTAACTTAAGAAATATCACTAACTACCAAACTAACATGGAAGAAACCTATTTAAAATTGGGGGCCAACAAACAATATTGTCGCCTTAAATAGATTGAGGACATAAAAAAGTCAGTCACCCCAATTTCCTTCTTTAATGGAATGGGAACAACACAATGAACCCATACATAATGAGGTAATGAAGGCGTCTTAACATCCTTTCCATAAACTAAACTGAAGCTCCCATTCTCCAAATGAAAAACGTGCAAATTCTCTCCCATGCCATCCACGTTGTGATCCAAAAAATAGATCAGATTCCCTTTGCATTCCTTGAAATCTCTAGATGAGAGCCAAGTCAACTCATCCAGGCCCACGAACACGCTAGAGGAGAGCCAACTCGACTCATAACTCTAGATCTGCTCATTCATAATGGGAGATGGGTTAAACCTCGCCGTTGGCCTGCTTTGTTGGACTGGATATGGCCAGATATAACTCAATTAGAAATGGGGGGAACTGGAGATGACTCCCCCATTTGCACCCCTGCAAATACAGGGTCAATGCGTCTCTCTTCTGCTTGGCAATCTGTGACACAGTCCGCAACCCCCCCTCATTGGTCCTCTTGGATCTGGCTACCATCACAGCCCCCAAAATATTCAGTCTTGGCTTGGCTAGCCTTCCACAACAAGTTACCCACTCGCTCTAGACTTTTCAAGAAAGGAATGGTGTCTGATCCCCTTTGCCTCCTCTGCTCTTCTGCTGCTGTAGAAGATGTGGATCATCTATTTCCCTCATGCTCTTTCTCGAGATCCATATGGCAGCTCCTCCTCAATGGCTTTTGCATCTCTCAGGTCCCTCCACCAGATCTGGCTTCATTAGCTCGGTGGTTGGAGCAGGCAGCTTCTAATCCAGTCCAGAAATCACTTCTACAATTGATCCTAACCTCTACCCTTTGGCATGTATGGTTGGAAAGAAATGCCAGGGCATTTAGGGGGTAAAAGGGGACATGTCTTCACGGTTCTTCAGCTCATCAAAGACACAATTAAGATATGCTCCCACAAGATCAAGCTCTTCTCTCCTCCATTACCTGAAGTAAACAGCATTGCAAATTTTGTTGGAGTCTCTATTTGATGTAGGACAGATTATGCAGATGGGAGCACCAAAAGAAGTTCATCAGACAAATTACAAATCAATGGTCACGATCTCGGAATCGCACTAAATTTTACATGCTGAAATACATTGAGAAGAAATTCGAATTTCCTCTATTTTGGGGCTTTCTTCCTTGTGGATTCAAGAATTCCTTGTGGATTCAAGGAGTTCATGAGATCTCAACGCTGATTAGATCTTTTCTATCGTTTCACGCTGCGTTAGGTGGTATTGGAGGGGGAGACAACCAATCTAATGACGCTGATCGTGGATTGGAGGATGTGCGGAAGGCGATCGAGGAACAGCGCGATCAGATGCGAGAGATTCGCATGATGATCGTTGGCCTGAATCTCAACGCCAATAATAGACATCCTGAAGGTGATAGGAGACGCGCCGAGAGAGTTTCCCAAGGCCAACCTATTGCTCAGAACATCGTTCGACGTCCCACTCGTTATCAACCTGATGATGAGGAAGACTCGGAGGATGAAGGTGATGGACTTCATGGATATCAGCCGGGGAGGCGGCGCATGAAATACAATGATTACCGATTGAAGGCGGATATTCCATATTTCAATGGTAATATGCAGATCGAAGACTTCCTTGATTGGATCTCAGAGGTCGAGAGATTCTTTGAGATGATGGAGGTTCCAGAGGAGAAGATGGTCAAATTGGTGGCGTTTCGATTAAAAAGTGGTGCCGCCGCTTGGTGGGACCAATTTCAGAAAACCCGACAACGGCAAGGAAGATCACTTGTTCGTACGTGGAGGAGGATGAAAGAGCTCCTCATGGATCAATTTCTGCCACGAAATTATGAACGATATTTACCCCAATTGTATCGAAATTGTTGTCAAACCGTAAGGGTGAAATCACGACCGGAGATATCAAAGGCGCAAGAGGTGATAAGAGCAAGTCCTCCAAAAGATGGGGATGATTTGAGGGCCAACCCTTATGATCTACCATCAACAGAGAAGTACGGAGGTTCCAATGAACCAGAACTTTGCTCAAATCAAAATCAACAAGAAAGCGAAGTTTTAGCTGAACAAGAAGTTGATGATATATATGATGGCGCAGAGTTCGCAGAAGAAGAAGGAGAGCGGGTCAACTTCATTGTTGAACCAGAGATCGATGAGGACATGAGCAATAAAGAAGCAGAGGATGTTGTTTTCTCTGGTGATTCTGAAGATGTCATTGGAGGAGAACAAGAGGAGTTGTTTCCACAGTCCATAGCGGTGACCCCCAAGATGGAAGAGCCCCTACAGAAGCTTGTGTTGCAAAATATATGCACCATCAACAAAAGTGTTTTGGATGCCATCATCAATATTGATAACAATGAAGACTTTGCGGCTACTACTGTGGTGAAGAAATTTGGGCTACAAATCGAGGGGCATTCAATTTTCTACATGATCGGTTTTATTGAGAAGAAATTTGAAGTCAAGAAAATATCTCTTTTCTTGCCGAAGAGCGGAAGAAAATACAAAGAAACATCAATTGAAGAGCGGAAGAACTCGAGGACGAGTTCTTTTGAAGAAGAAGAGTCTGATGTAGGACAAATTATGCAGATGGAAGCACCAAAAGAAGTCCATCAGATAAATTACAAATCAATGGTCACGATCTCGGAATCGCACGAAATTTTACATGGTGAAATATATCGATGAGATCTTCTAGTTTGTTGTTATACAACTAACAATTCTTATTTTTTAAAAATTAATTCATTTAGGCCTTTAAATTAGCGATTTTACTATTTTTAGTAAGTTTTAGATTTGTGATATCTCAATCATAACAGATCGGAATTGATTTCTATCAATTCCTATGATCATTGAGGATCTCATAGAATCAGAAAAATTAGTTTTCGAATTTTACTATTTTTAGTAATTTTTTAATTTTATGTTATTAGTATAAATAGCAGACTTGTAATTTAGGGTTGACAGTTTTTATCAATAATATTTCGAATTTCCTCTATTGTGGGGCTTTCTTCCTTGTGGATTCAAGGAGTTTATGAGATCTCAACGCTGGTTGGATCTTTTTATCAGTTTCACGCTGCGTTACTATTACTCAAAAACAGGGATCCATTAAGGATGTTCTTTGGCAACCACCGCCGTTGGTTGGCTAAAGATAAACACTGATGGGTCGCTGTCTGAAGAAAGGGGAGGATATTTCGCGCTCCTTCGAAATGAACACTCTCAATTTCTCCTTGCCATTGCGGGTCCTTCCATCAATATTTTGGAACTCAAAGCTATAGAGATGGGACTATGGATGGCAATTAATTCTGGTGCTACAAATCTCTGGATTGAAATGGATTCTACCACAGCCTTAGCATGGGTCAATGGTAAAGGAACTTGCCCTTGGACTTCGATTCGATGTCTTCGCCATGTTCGACAGGGTCTTGCAACTCTTGATGGCTGGTATATCTCCCACATTCATCGGGAAGGAAATGTTCTAGCCGATCTTCTCGCCTCTCATCGCTCCGCAAGAGGAGAAACTCTCATCCACTCACATGATATTTGGCAAGAACTTGTGGCTGCGATTGACAGGGACAAATCTGGAGTCCCTTTTGTTCGCAAAAGGCCTTAAGAATTAGATCTTTTTTGCATGTTCTTAAGGACTAGATTCTTTTTTGCATGATCTGATTCTGGATGCCTAGAGAGGATCTTGTAATCCAAAGGGATGCAGTTCGTCTTGGATGTTCTTCCCTCGTTTGAATTAAAGACCCAATCTTAGCTTTCCCTTTATGTAAAGTTCATGAACATTCTTGTACAGTTTTTCTTCGTATAGCAATACAAAATTGATTACCAATAATAAAAAAAAAGGATGCAGTGATAAGATCTGCTATTGACTTGAAAAAAGTTTTTGCCTGTATTACAACTTTATTCCTTGTTGCGGAAAATATTTATGAAAAATAGATGGATATTCAGTTTTTTTTTTCTTATTGTTTTCTTAATGCCACTCTCTGTGGTTGAAAAAGAAGTGTTTCAATATGTGAAATAAAACTAAAATACTGTCAAGTGAGAATTAGCAGTCCAATCAACAACTGAAGGATGATACACCACCACCTGAAGCTGCATTTCATGTAAACACCTTCGGCATTTTATCTGTACCTGCTCATATTCAAAAAATAAAAACCATAATGTCAAAAATAAGAAATTGTAATCAACGCACGTGCACTTGTGGTTTTGTTAATGAAATTATGAAACAATAAAACAAAATATTGGGGGATAGGAGAAGAACCTGTAATCTGTTCCTCTACATATTTGGTCCCTTGGACAGGAAGATGTCTCCGTAGGGAACTGATTGTTCTACCTTCACGTAATCAGAAGTTGCAAGCACTGCGAAAAAAAACAAAGCAAACAAATATTGTCCAGTCATTCAATCTCAAACATTTGTAGACACTGCAATTAGTGTAGAATTTTGAGTTTGCGTACCGCATGTTTGATAGATAAGCATAGCAGCTCTTCTGCGATTCATACCGGAGGCGAGGGAGTTGAGCGACTCAACCCGTGGACTGCCCGGATTATCGAAATGCAACTTCAGATGCCTGAATGGGAAACCACAAATTCTAACATGTCAATGCAGGAAAGGAAATGGGATCTAGTCCATAATGAATCTAGTCAGTTAGAAATGGATGCCCATAGTCTTTGTCCGTTCTCAATATGGGACAGAGATAAGTAACATGTGGATAAAATCATCAGATGCATCATATGTTAAACATATAAAATGGCATGTGTTAATTCATCGTTAGGGACTAGTAAAAATTAATGGGATCCATTTCTAATTGTATCCCCAGCAGAGAATACTGAAATGAATATTCTATGATTGCATGTGCAGAAAAGGAAAAAAATGATTTGTAACCACGACCTGATTGATTGTGTTGTCTTGTCCATTGAGGGGTTCAAGTTTGGAAGTGGAGCCTGAGTAGGCCCAGTATCCTCTAGGAGTTTATCTTCAATTTATTCAAGTTTTAACTTTAAAAATTAATATTTATAATTTAAACTTTTTAATTCTAACTTAAATTTAAAGAAACTATTATGTTAAACAAAATTCAATAATTAAATATTTAAGTATGGAATAGTTAACTATTAAATTTGAAAAAAATAATTACTTAAAAAAATAAAATAGACCATTTTTACGGGCTAACCCGTAAGCCTGTCGGGCTAGCACGGAGGGCCGTGTTGGGCCAGCCTTCCATCGATCGGTCCGTGCCGGCATGGCTCATCTACATGTAATGGGCCGGCACAACACGGCCCGTTTTACATCTCTACGCAGGAATTATGTATGCTCACATGTAGAGAAGGAAAAAAAAACATTTTATACTCACTCCTTGATCGATTCCGTCATCTCTAGTTGGACTTCTACGTCCATGGGCAGAGTAGCATGTCCAGAGCTAGAGTTGGGATTGGATATTGCACCCAGTGCTGCAATGCACCGAAAGATTACATTAGAACTGAATTAATGACATAGAGAGCAATAGTGTAATTAGTTCCATTGTATGAAGTTGCAACTAATCTGTTTATGATTAATAAGCAGTGATGTTTGGAAATACAAGAACTCCCAGGAACTATATTGTCTCCCATCAAAACATCTTCGGCTGTCATATCGTTGATGTTGTTCAAGTTGGCACTCTGTGTGGAGATCTGTATCGTCTGTGATCCCATTTCACTTGGGAAGTCTTCGCCAGGCTTCAATAGAATGCATCATATATAAGCCAGAGAACCAATAGTTAAATATTTTTTCCATCCTTTGAAGTAGGAATTCCTATTGATGTGGAAAGATCTACAAAGATTACTTACAAAGTCAGAAGGTTCTTGATGATATGCTTCCCCTGAAGTTGAATGTGATGGTTGCCTTGGCTGTCTTGGTGATGAAATTCTCTCTGCAACACGGAAATGTGATTATGGAAATCAATTCCTCAACAAGCTTATTCTTTTCTTTGTACTCCAAACTAGCGAATTTGTCGACTGGTGCCCAAGAAGACACTAACCTGAAGCTGCATCAAGATTGGAAGCTGTCCTTGTGCACTTCTGCCAGAGTTCCATGAGAGGAGCTGGATAGTGGATTTCAGTAGAAGTGTTTTCTGAACTGAATAGGCCCACGGGTGGGATTTCCATGAGGGTGCTGATCTTTGACGAGTGAATCAGATTAAATCTCTGCATTATGTTTAGTTAGGATCAAATGGCTCACATTTTTTTTTATATGGGGAGGATGAGCAACTACAAGACAGTGACATTGTTTTCCTTGTTTTAGACAAGAATTTGAAAACTATTTATATCAGATGAATGGAGAATGTCTTGGAGAATGTCTATAATGATGTATAATTTATGAGCTCATAATACCTTTATGCAATAGATTACTAGTAAAGTATTATTATGATGCTGAGGAATTTATATTCAATAAATGCATGAGTGTGGACAATGAGGACATACCCTTCTCCGTGATCCTCTATCTGAGACAAGATCTGATGCATCCTTAAGCCAAGATTGGTAGATTGCTCCAGGAATAATGATCTGATCGATATCCATAATAATTTGGGGATGCTTTTCCCGTGCTTTCCGCTTCAGTGGTGGCTGTCTCTGCATTTCTTGCTCTTCCTGCTAACATTTTGTTAAGGATTCCAATTAAGCCAAAAGGAACTTCTCTCCTGATCACATTATTTGGTTGGATAGCCATTGATAGGAATTTTGGTGAACAGTGTTACCTCTTGAACTTCATTTGTGTACTCTGTTCTTCGATCCTCTGATTCTACTGGTCCATGGTCTTGCATCCCAACATCTGTAGAGGGAAAGACGAAAGTTTAACCTCCTACAGAATTGGTGAATGTGATATCCTAAGTTTATATATGATATATTATCACAATTGCTGCTGAAAGGCTAAAGTTCGCATGATGAATTAATGATCAGCTGCTACAGTTATTATGACTAGTAGATGTGGGATAATCTTCAATCCACGGCACACATTGCCTAGTCTTGTGATTAAATCTGACAAGACAGTGCTGGATTCAATTATAAAACAAGACCCATTTAAAATACTCAATTGTATATGAATAATCGACCTTGTGGAGGCGCATCCGGCAGTGGGGGTGAGGGCATAAGCGTAGTTGGGATCTCAGGGTGCTCGTGAGTCCTTGTGCTCTTCTGACCGAGTTCCATGAGAGGAGCTGGATGGTGGATTTCAGTAGAAGTGTTCTCCACGAGTGGGATTCCCGTAAGGGTGCCGGTCTTTGATGAGCGAAGATAATATCTCTGCATTATGGGATCAAATGGTGCACATTTTTTTACATGGGAATATGAGCAAACTATAAGACATTAACATTGTTTTCCTTGTTTACATAAGAATTTGTGAACTATTTATATCAGATTAATTACATAAGAATTTGTGAACTATTTATATCAGACTAATGGAGAATGTCTGTAATGATGTATAATTTATGAGCTAATAAAACCTTTATGCAATAGGTAGATTACTAGTAGTAATGGTAATATATGGGTGCATTATCAAGTATTTCTATGATGCTGATGAATTAATAATCAATAAATGCATAAATGTGGACAATTAGGACATACCTCTCTCCGTGATTCTCCATCTGAGATATGATCCAATGCATCCTTACGCCAAGGCCGAGGTCGGTAGGTGGCGTCACGAAGCTTTCTCCTCGGTTTCCGCTTTCGTGGTGGCTGTCTCGGCTCTTCCTGCTAACATTTTGTTAAGAATCCAATTAGGATGAAAAAATCATCTCTCCTGATCACATAGCTTGGTTGGATAGCCACTGATAAGATTTTTGGTGACGCAGTTTTTGGTGGAAAGATTTACATAGATTACTTACCAAGTTTGAAGGTTCCTGACGATATGCTTCCCCTGAAGCTGCATCAAGGTTGGAACCTGTCCTTGTGCTCTTCTGACCGAGTTCCATGAGAGGATGCATCGGATTTGGATTTGGACATGATGGTAGTTGGACTTCTAGGTCCATGGGCAGAGTAGCATGTCCAGAGCTAGAGTTGGGATTGAATTTTGCACTCAGTGCTGCAATGCACCGAAAGATTACATTAGAACTGAATTAATGACATAGAGAGCAATAGTGGAATTAGTTCCATTGTATGAAATTGCAACTAATCTGTTTGTGATTAATAAGCAGTGATGTTCGGAAATACAAGAACTCCCTGGAACTATATTGTCTCCCATCAAAACATCTTCGGCTGTCATATCGTTGATGTTGTTCAAGTTGGCACTCTCTGTGGAGATCTGTATCGTCGGTGATCTCATTTCACTTGAGAAGTCTTCGCCAGGCTTCAATAGAATGCATCATATATAAGCCAGAGAACCAATGGTCAAATATTTTTCCACCCTTTGAAGTAGGTATTCCTATTGATGTGAAAATATTTACAAAGATTACTTACGAACTCTGAAGGTTCCTGACGATTTGCTTCCCCGAGTTCCATGAGAGGAGCTGGACGGTGGATTTCAGTAGAAGTGTTTTCGACGGGTGGGATTACTGTAAGGGTGCCGGCCTTTGACGAGCGATGAACATCTCTCTGCATTATGGATCAAATGGCGCACATTTTTTTACTTGGGAACAGGGTGGCAAATTAAAGGAGCAAGTTGGGACGAGTTTCGTGAATCCCAAATCCATACCCGCTCTTAAAATCTAAACTCATCCCAAATCCGTGACGGGTTTAGTTTTTTTATTTCAAACCCGTGCCAACATGTAAAAAACCCAAACCCTCTCGACCCGTCCAATTTAGGTCGGGTTTATGTAATATTTAATCTAAGATAAAATTTTAAATAAAAATAAATATTTATTACAATAAATCCTATAAAATAAGAAATATAAACTTTCAATCCCCATAAAAAGTGATAAATATAATTTATTTTTTTAATACTAAAAGATAACCCATGTATGTTTATATGATTTCAAATTTTATTTAGCATTTGAATTTATTTTTTTATTTTTTATATATTTTTTTGGAATACTAAGTGAAAAATACAAATTATGTAATTATTATAATAAATATTTAATCCCATTATTAATTACAACCTGGGCGGGTTCGGGACAGATTTGACTAACAAAACTCATTTCTTATTCCAAACCCGCCGGGTTTTATTTTATCTTCTCCAAACCCGAACACGACCAGACCCAACAAGGTCGGATCGGGTACCCTATTGGGATAGTCACATTGTCATCCCTACATGAAAATATGGGCAAACTATAAGGCATTAACATTATTTTCCTTGTTTTACATAAAAATTTGCGAACTATTTATTATATCAGATTAATGGAGAATGTCTGTAATGATGTGTAATTTATGAGCTAATAAAACCTTTATGCAATAGGTAGATTACTAGTAGTAATGATAATATATGGGTGCATTATCAAGTATTTCTATGATGCTGATGAATTAATAATCAATAAATGCATAAATGTGGACAATTAGGACATACCTCTCTCCGTGATTCTCCATCTGAGATATGATCCAATGCATCCTTACGCCGAGGCCGAGGTCGGTAGGTGGCGTCACGAAGCTTTCTCCTCGATTTCCGCTTTCGTGGTGGCTGTCTCGACATTTCTTGCTCTTCCTGCTAACATTTTGTTAAGAATCCAATTAGGATGAAAAAATCATCTCTCCTGATCACATAGCTTGGTTGGATAGCCACTGATAAGATTTTTGGTGACGCAGTTTTTGGTGGAAAGATTTACATAGATTACTTACCAAGTTTGAAGGTTCCTGACGATATGCTTCCCCTGAAGCTGCATCAAGGTTGGAACCTGTCCTTGTGCTCTTCTGACCGAGTTCCATGAGAGGATGCATCGGATTTGGATTTGGACATGATGGTAGTTGGACTTCTAGGTCCATGGGCAGAGTAGCATGTCCAGAGCTAGAGTTGGGATTGAATTTTGCACTCAGTGCTGCAATGCACCGAAAGATGACATTAGAACTGAATTAATGGCATAGAGAGCAATAGTGTAATTAGTTCCATTTTATGAAATTGCAACTAATCTGTTTGTGATTAATAAGCAGTGATGTTCGGAAATACAAGAACTCCCTGGAACTATATTGTCTCCCATCAAAACATCTTCGGCTGTCATATCGTTGATGTTGTTCAAGTTGGCACTCTCTGTGGAGATCTGTATCGTCGGTGATCTCATTTCACTTGAGAAGTCTTCGCCAGGCTTCAATAGAATGCATCATATATAAGCCAGAGAACCAATGGTCAAATATTTTTCCACCCTTTGAAGTAGGTATTCCTATTGATGTGAAAATATTTACAAAGATTACTTACGAACTCTGAAGGTTCCTGACGATTTGCTTCCCCGAGTTCCATGAGAGGAGCTGGACGGTGGATTTCAGTAGAAGTGTTTTCGACGGGTGGGATTACTGTAAGGGTGCCGGCCTTTGACGAGCGATGAACATCTCTCTGCATTATGGATCAAATGGCGCACATTTTTTTACTTGGGAACAGGGTGGCAAATTAAAGGAGCAAGTTGGGACGAGTTTCGTGAATCCCAAATCCATACCCGCTCTTAAAATCTAAACTCATCCCAAATCCGTGACGGGTTTAGTTTTTTTATTTCAAACCCGTGCCAACATGTAAAAAACCCAAACCCTCTCGACCCGTCCAATTTAGGTCGGGTTTATGTAATATTTAATCTAAGATAAAATTTTAAATAAAAATAAATATTTATTACAATAAATCCTATAAAATAAGAAATATAAACTTTCAATCCCCATAAAAAGTGATAAATATAATTTATTTTTTTAATACTAAAAGATAACCCATGTATGTTTATATGATTTCAAATTTTATTTAGCATTTGAATTTATTTTTTTATTTTTTATATATTTTTTTGGAATACTAAGTGAAAAATACAAATTATGTAATTATTATAATAAATATTTAATCCCATTATTAATTACAACCTGGGCGGGTTCGGGACAGATTTGACTAACAAAACTCATTTCTTATTCCAAACCCGCCGGGTTTTATTTTATCTTCTCCAAACCCGAACACGACCAGACCCAACAAGGTCGGATCGGGTACCCTATTGGGATAGTCACATTGTCATCCCTACATGAAAATATGGGCAAACTATAAGGCATTAACATTATTTTCCTTGTTTTACATAAAAATTTGCGAACTATTTATTATATCAGATTAATGGAGAATGTCTGTAATGATGTGTAATTTATGAGCTAATAAAACCTTTATGCAATAGGTAGATTACTAGTAGTAATGATAATATATGGGTGCATTATCAAGTATTTCTATGATGCTGATGAATTAATAATCAATAAATGCATAAATGTGGACAATTAGGACATACCTCTCTCCGTGATTCTTCATCTAAGATATGATTCAATGGATCCTTACGCCGAGGCCGAGGTCGGTAGGTGGCGTCACGAAGCTTTCTCCTCGATTTCCGCTTTCGTGGTGGCTGTCTCGGCTCTTCCTGCTAACATTTTGTTAAGAATCCAATTAGGATGAAAAAATCATCTCTCCTGATCACATAGCTTGGTTGGATAGCCACTGATAAGATTTTTGGTGACGCAGTTTTTGGTGGAAAGATTTACATAGATTACTTACCAAGTTTGAAGGTTCCTGACGATATGCTTCCCCTGAAGCTGCATCAAGGTTGGAACCTGTCCTTGTGCTCTTCTGACCGAGTTCCATGAGAGGATGCATCGGATTTGGAACTGAATTAATGGCATAGAGAGCAATAGTGTAATTAGTTCCATTTTATGAAATTGCAACTAATCTGTTTGTGATTAATAAGCAGTGATGTTCGGAAATACAAGAACTCCCTGGAACTATATTGTCTCCCATCAAAACATCTTCGGCTGTCATATCGTTGATGTTGTTCAAGTTGGCACTCTCTGTGGAGATCTGTATCGTCGGTGATTCCTCTTCACTTGTGAGGTCTAAGTCAAACTTCAATAAAATGCATCATATATAAGCCAGAGAACCAATGGTCAAATATTTTTCCATCTTTTGAAGTAGGTATTAGAAATATTTACAAAGATTACTTACAGGGTCTAAAGATTCCTCACTATTTTCATCCCCTGAATTTGAATGTGATGGTTGCCTTGGCTTCTCTGGAGATGAAATTTCCTCTGCCACGCAGAAATATATGACAATTGCTCAGGCAAACTTTTCTTTTCATTGTTCTCTAAAACAACCAAATTTGTCGGGTGCTCAAGACACTAACCTGAAGCTGCATCAAGGTTTAGTAATGGTAATCGAGGGGGCTTAAACACTGCTAGTTGCCACCGTTGGCGAGCATCCCTTAGACGTTGAACATATAAGGAGGTGAAGCCCTGCAGAAATCCCTCAAATGCTCAAATCATTCCAAAAAAAAATAATGGTAACCAAACTAGAGCTTTTGAAAAAATAATTTCACATACAAGAAAATTAAGTAATTAACTCCTTATTTATAGTGTTATTAGGGTTGTCTGGAAGGGTGCAACTCGGGCGGGTTCGGGTCGGATTCAATTTTAACCCACATTGCACAGAATTCAATCTGAACCTGAGCCCGAACCCGACCTCAACCCGAAGGGTTCAACCCGAACCCGACCTCAACCCGTGGGTTCGGGTTGAATTCAGGCTCGAGTCGGACTCGGATTTAATACTTAAAAGATCATAAAAATTATTTAATAAACAACATAATAAACTCTAATTAATTAAATATATATTCACCACAAAAAAAACTTACAAAATCCAAATAGTTTATGAATACATATTCTAAATTTTAATTAAATTAAACATAATTTCATCGCTTTTCAACAAAAATATAAAAAAAAAACTTCACCAATTCGGGTTTGGGTTGAGCCCGCATTACCCGACCCCCCAACCCGAACCCGACCCGAATTGAGTTTAAGTTAATTATCGTTCGGGTCGGGTTGAACTCGGCAGAGAAAAACCTCAACTCAAACCCGTCCATGAACCAGGTTGGGTCGGATTCAACTCGCTCAAGTTGCACCCCTAGTTGTCTGGGATTAGCGGTGAATCTCTTCCCAATCCGACGGATGGGAAGGGATCCATGGGGATCAAATATATGAATATTTTGGGATCTTTAGAATTATCCCTGATTTAATATTTATATGGGAACGGGTTGGCTCTAACACACGTTGAATAATTTGATTGTCTAACCCGATTATGGCCGTTCAATCTTATCACTTTAAGATATAAAATTTAATTGAATTTTAAAAAAGAAAATGTTTGAATTTAATTGATATTAATTATAATTTTAAAATTTGACAGAATATTTAAATCATAAGACTCAATAAGATCGGACGATCACAATTATATTGGACCATCAAATCGTTCAATGGGTGTTGGACCTAACCCAGTCCCTATTTAAATATTGTTGGAATTCGGTGGAACTGTTATTGATATGATTAAATCCTAAATATATTGATCTGATTTGAGAATCAAGTAAAATGACCCTTGTATTCGGTTCATGGGCCGCAGGGGACCCATCTGTTTACAAGGGCACAAAAAGTGGGCCACACAGTAATACATGTGCTTTCTTAATGATAAGTAGTTCTATGATGCTGAGGAACTAATAACCAATAAATGCATAAACAGACAATGAAGACATACCCTTGTCCGTAATCCTCGTGATCTTCTATTTATGACAACATCCGATACATCCTCGTACCTAGATCTGAGGGCTGCGACAGAAAGAACTTGCTTCCCATCGATAACAACTTTTTTTTTTTTTTTTGAAAATTCGGTGGATATTGTTTCCTCTCCTACATGCTAACATTTTGTTAAGAATTCAATTAGACCAAAAAATCCCATCAAAAATAAATAAATAATAGTTACTAAAAATAAAAGCAGAATCAATTTAATATTCCACGGGAATAAAAATCAATTATAACATAAAAAAAATAACGTAGTAAACAATATTGCTGAATGCTAAACATAAATTGAAATATTATCCCAACATATATAGTAAGCAGAAAAGTTGTCAGGGACAACCATTTCCTTTTGCAGTTTTTAAATTTTGACCAATTTTTTTTAAATTTTATATATATATATATATATTTATAAAAAATAAAATATATACTCAGTTACATGTCATGAAAACATTTTAAAATTTTACATATAATATACATGTAATGGGTACAGTTTTTTAATAATTTTAAAATATAGTATATGCTATATAGGTGAAAATTTTATTCTCGTCTCTCAAAAAGTGGCTTAAAAAATTGGACTGGAATGCAAAATTTTCCAACAGGGATTTCCCGGTTAATATTTTCATTTTAAGGGTAATTCAGTCAGAGACTAAAGTGAGCTCCATCCGACGTGGCAAAGAACCTTTTCGATAACCAACCCTGACAATCGCCTTCCCTCGTCCGCTTTTCAGAAACCGTTTTCCAATTCATTAAACAAACAACCACCGATGACCCCCAAAATAACGATAATTGCCATCCAATTTCGCACAAACACAACCTACTGGAATGAAAAAAAGAGGACATTTTCGGTATACCTGGGACGACTCGCCACGCTGGACTCCCGCGTCCGTGTAATCATTGTACGTCATCGTGATCGTTTCAGACCTGAAATAAAAATATTCGAAAAAAAAATCAACATCAAACACGTGATGCAAATCACGACAGTCGATCACTCACGTCGGCTGCGTATTCCCCTTCGACAGAACCGTCAGATCCGTGGACCTCCTCGTCACCGCCCGCGATTCATCTGGACATGATCGCCTCATCAGGAGCTGCAAAACATCATCTGCGAAACACAAACCAAAGGATTAGGACATTTTAAGAGAGCTAGAGAGAGAGATATGAGACAAACCCCAGAGAAGCTTGACTTTCTTTTCGTAAACAATCATAACGTCCCCTGCGAAAAAAAATATATTAAAATGGAAAATCTCGACAGGAGCATTGATCGGACGCTGGGGATGGGGGGGGGGGGGGATGGCCATACTCGTGAGAATCGAATAGCGGTTGAGCTTCTCCTTGTGGAAGGTGTTCAGTATCTGTTTCAGTTTCAGTTTCAGTTTCAGTTTCAGTTTCTTCTCTCTCGTTTTGTTTTCTGAGGAAGAGGATGTCTGCTCTTTTTTCTTTTTTTTGAGGAAGAGAGTATCTTCTCACTGTTTTTTGAGAAAGATAGTATCTCCTCACTGTGACCAGAAAAACAGATAAACATAGTATCAGATGGAGTGCGTTTCGGATCAGACGGTCGAGAGGGTGGAATGGAAACCTCACCAGATCTTGACGACGTTGAGCTTGTCTGGTGTCCGCCAGTTCATGATCTGCGCGTTCTTCATCGCTAACCTGTCCAAAATTTGGAACCGATGAGACTCAAATTGAAGCTGAAACAATGTAATTGAAGCTGACACAATGTAATCGCTCGATCAGGTGAACCGAAACGGAATTGAAAAGAGAGTGTGATTTGGAGATCGGTTACCATATTTGATCGAGATCTTCTTTGAGGGCGAACGTCTTCTCTTTTTGTTCTTCGGCGGACATCTTCTCTTCTTCTTCTTCGCCGGACATCTTCTCTTCTTCTTCGGCGGACATCTTCTCTTCTTCTTCGGCGGACATCTTCTCTTCTTCTTCTTCGCCGGACATCTTCTCTTCTTCTTCTTCGCCGCTTGAGAGAGAGAGAGAGAGAGAGAGAGAGAGAGAGAGACTGTGAGAGTGATTGCTCACGCTCGCTCATTTATTGGTGTGGGCGTGAGTGAGAGGGCATATTTCTAGGACGATTTTACCCTTTTTAGTTTTGGTATAATAAATGGACTCTTTGGGTTTCGGCTGGACACTCGAACATTTCACAATAAGGTCCCTATAAAATGAATCAAACGGTCCATGATTATCATTTGTATATCTATGTAAACCGAATTTATAAAACATTCAGTATGAAATTTGGTGTTGCATGGTTTTTAATACACGCACTACTATGAAATTTGTTGTCGCATGGTTTTGAATATATATATATATACACACACATACACGCTACTATAAAATGTGACAGGAAATATATTATCTGATTTTACATTTTAAAATTAATTAAAAATACAACTATATCTGTCAAAAATTTTATCTATATTTATAATAAGATAGATCATTTCACAAACTAATTTTTATATCATAAAATAGATTTTATAAAAAATGAGTATATTTTATTTAACCAATTAACAAATCTTAACAGATTTTACTAGATTTTTATTTAATACCTATCATAATAATATTAAATTACCAAAATACATATATATAATGCTAGGATATTAAAATACGTAAAAATCAACTTTAATGATAGTCAAAGTTAAAATATTTCTTTTTCAATATTCAAAATGCATATATAGATAATAATATTAATTTTTTATATTTAAAATTAAAATTTGAAAAAATATATTATAAGAAAAAAGTGCTTATTTTTATAAAAAGGTAATTATCATTTGATCAACAAAAGATATATGTAATAGATAGGATAATCAATTTTTTTATTTTTAGAAATTCGAAATACATATAGATAAAAGTAGATCTTGGAAAATATAAATTATTATTGTTATTTTTGAATTTATATATATAATAGATATAATAATCAATTTTCCATCTTTAGAAATTCAAAATACATATAGATAATAGCGGAACTTGAAAAACAAAAAAAATTATTTTAATTATTTTCTAATTTATAAATATAATAAAGATAATAACCAATTTTTTGTTTTTTGAGATTCAAAATATAAATATATAAAAGTAGATATTGAAAAACAATAATTAGGTTTTAATTAATTTTTGAATTTGAAATAATTACATTTCTTAATTCAAAATCATTTTATTAGGTATAACATGTTTTTTTTTATATATATTTCAATACAAAACATAGATAAAAATAAATCACAAGAAACAAAAAATGAATCTGTTATATATCTATAAAAAATAGTTATTTCGGATGAAACCGGTTCCAAAAAAATAAATATAAATACCCAATCTCTCATATACAATTCATTTTTTTTAGTTTCTTGGGTCTCTATGTATTTGGAAGATGATTTTATATATTTTTTGTTTTTTTGTTTATGTTTATTATGTCACAATAATATTTAAATTCAAATATTAGAGTTTTTTTTGTTTCTAATAATTATTTGTAATGATGAGCAATGTGTTTCATTTTTAATATTTTTTTGAATATTCTATGAATATTTTTCATTTCAGGAGAATTGAATTATATATACAAGAGTTTTTTTCTACATGCTCATTGATAGAGTAAGATGTTTTTTTTAAATATTTTTATTTTTATTTTTTCATTTTTATTATCAAAGTAATGATTTTCTGATATATTTATTCTTTGTAATGTTTTATTTATAAAAAATAATACATAATATTCTACTTATTTATTAGAAGTACATAGGAACATCTATTAAATATTTAATAACTATTATTGTTATGTCTTTGAAATAAGATTTTATATTTTTACATTATATGTTATATTGTTTTTATTAATAATACTTAGATTCAAAAATTTGGTTTTTTATTTGTTTTTAATAATTATTTTTATTGTTTTATTAAATGAAAAATCCTAGGAAAACTGCAAATTAACAAATATTTTGATATATAAAATAATAAATTTGAGTAAATAAGATATTACAAGATAATTAGTTAAAAATGGTATCATAATATATTTTATTAAATACGTAACTCAAAATTGACTAGCTATATATTTAAAATTTCATAAGGTATGGATGAATAGAATATTATAAAATCCATTGAAATTAGAAATTTAAGATATGGATACTAAAAATATTAATAATTCAAATTTTATATTAAAATATCTGGATTAATAAGATATAAATATATATAAAAAATTTAATATTTAAGATAAGGATAAGATAACGATTGATAATCTATTATCTATTACTTACAAATTAAAAGGATTTTGTGACCTAATATTTTCATTTTTCTTTTTATTTTTTAATAAATTGTTTAATTAGTCAATAATAATAGATTTATTTTAATTTAAAATTTTAAAATTATTCAATGTTACAATCTAATCTAATAAGATCGCTTTTAGCGTTTATTCAATTGTTTAATTACTAATAGTAATATATTATATTACTTATTAAAAGAATTATGACCTAGTATTTTCATTTTCTTTTTATCTTTTAAATAATTGATTAATTACTAATATATCTATTAATTTAAAAATAAAAATATTTAAAATATATAATGGATAAATACATGATAGACATGCATATATCATAAATATTTTCATTTCCCTTTTTATCCTTTAAACAGTTGATTAATTATTAATATATCTAGTACTTATCTATTACTTACTTATTAAAATGATTATGCAACCCAATAATTTCATTTTCCTTTTTATCCTTTAATCAATTGTTTAATTACTCAATAGTAATAGATTTATTTAAATTTAAATTTTAAAATCATTCAATGACACAATCTAATCTAATAAGATCTCTTTTTATTGTTTAATTAGTTGTTTAAATACTAATAGTAATATATATATTGGGTATTTTTAGAAATGTATATTTTTTATATTGTAATCCATGTATTATCAAAGACATGATTGAGATTGAGAATCATAATCCTATTTTCTGAATCATGTTCCTTACCAAACAGGTTGACATGATTCACAATTTCAATCCACCTAGATTTAGAATTCCATGATTCACAGAATCCTAATCCCATTTGTCAACCAAACATACTCTTACTGTTAAGAAATTCCTGCACTAAACAATCGAAGAAGAGGTGTTGAACGGTCTCTAGGGCCGCTGAACATAGCGCGTATGCTGTCAAATCAACTGGTGCCCACCTGGCCCGATACTCTTCATGAATAAGCGCTCTAAGTATAGAAACCACATGAGCACCTTAATGTTCAATTGTATCTTCAACCTCCATATTTGGTTGAACCTCGTACTAATCAAAGAACCTCAGGCTAGGGGTACAATTTGGACGGGTTGAACTCCACCCAACCCGACTCGTGGGCTGGTTTGGGTTGGTGTTTTTCCTCATCGGGTTCAATCCGACCCGAAACTGAAACAACCCGAACTCAATTCGGGTCGGGTTCGGGTTGGGGTCTCGGGTTGGTCGGGTTGAACCCGAACCCGTAGTGAAATATAGGCTTAAATAGTTAATGTGCTTGCCACACATTCCTCTCATTTTTAAACAAATCTTGACCCTCCATTATTCAAAATAACATCACAACCATTCATTACATCTAAGCCTAACTTACTCCCTCTTCAGTCTTCCCTCAACCGTCACTGAACAAACACCAAAAAAAAAAAAAAAAAGTCAGCCCTCACAGCCTCACAACACAAACCAGTGAATCACAATTCACACAATCCCACCGATTCTTGTAGACCTTCAACCCTCGCCGACCCTCACCGCCTAACCATCCGTAAGATTTTGTTTGAGATTTGGTTGGAATTTTGAATGTGTGATTTGAAAAGTGAGTGAAATATGTGACTTGTTATGTATTGTTTGTATGCAGTGATCTATGACGAAAAACTCAAATGGATGCTTGTGGGTTTGTGTTGAAGTAGATGAAAGAGAAACTATCAGAGAATTTGTAACAACAGAAGGTATTGGAGAAGGCATGGGATCTGCTGATCTAGCCATTCATCTTGGACAATGTTTTATGTTTTTTAGAGTTTAAACCTGAGTCCGGGCTCAACCCAAACCCGTCCTAAACCTGCGGGTTGAGGTCGGGTTCTGTTTAGACTTTGTGTATTGTGGGTTGAGTTTAGACAGATTTTCAACCCTATCCAACCCGTTGAAGTTGTAACTTGTACCTCTACTCCCGCCTGTGTTGTTCTCCACCAAATATAAGCGGGCTTTTTATAAGAAAGAATTAGTGAAAGAGGACACTACATATAAAATTGTGTTTCAATAGTCAATACCCACGTTAGCATTTTTAATCAATATTTAATATATGTCTACTTTTGATCTAATTCAAAGAATGGAAACGGGCCTGGGGGCCAAGTGCAGGCTTGGGCCATGGGTGGACCTCAAAATCCACCAAACAAAACATTTTTTGGGGCTTTTTACATGCTGACAGACTGGCCCCTGTGCGGGTCCGGACCTCAAAGTGAGGGCCCAGCTCGGTCTGGCCCGTCAACAGGCTTGGGGCAGTCAGGGTGGGCTTTCGGGCCTCGATCATTTCGATGACCCTTGTACTCACCCTTGTACTCACATTTTGGTTTTGTGCTTTTTAATGGCCCTTACTCACATATTATGTTTTATATCTCATCTAAATAAGGTGTACTATTTAAAAAAAATAAAAAATGTGTGTATTGAAATTAAGAATTGTGTGTCACATTATCTTTTAAATTTTTATTTTTTACAAAAATTATAGTATGCCCTGTCATAAGTATAAATTTTTAAAATAATTTATGTGTATTGATACACTCAATTCATTATATAATCATTTATATATTAAAATAATCTCCAATTGTTTATACAATATGAGATTGGAAACATGTATGAAATTTAAAATTTAAATGTTTTAAAAGAATAATAATATTTTAGTCTATTTCAATATATATACCTCATGTTATATAACAATATATATTTCAATGGATATGTATACTTAATACACACACGTCTATACCTCTCACACATAAACGGAAAAAAAAAAAAAAAAAAAATCCCAAATCGCAGCTGATCCTCTCCCCGACGACGCCCTAAAACAGCCCATTCCGACGCATCCGCCTCCATCTCTGACGGAGCCTCCTCCTTCATCTCTGTCGCTCTTCACCCATCCCCGATGCCTCTATCCCCGATGCAGCCTCCGCCTCCCTGAATCTTACAAAGCTCAGTCAGACCCCCATTTTCATAATCACTTTTAGATCTGGGATTTTTATTTTCAGATTTATTTCAGATCTATGTTTTTTTTTGTTTTAATTTTTTAAAATCTAGTATTTAAATAAATGAATGCTTTATCATCTGATATTTGAATGAAATATATTATTATATAATTGCATAGTGATGAATAACATAGATTTTTGTATGCTTCCTTCTGGTTAATCTATCCATTTTTTATTACTCATGGTTTAGGTTTGTTTAATTTGTCTCGGAACCATATTCTGGGTTGGTTTTTTTGTTTAGGGGCAAAACAAGACAAATATTTGTCCAGTGATTTGATTTTTTTGTCTATTGATATTGTGCGCGCAGTCGGTGTGGGAAGGGTGGGTTGGTGTGGGAAAGATTTTGAGCCGGATAATTGAGGGTCCGCTGCTCGAGTGGGCATCATTAAAAAAAAAAAATGGAAACCGGATGACCTTTCCCATCCGGTTCCCCTAAAAAAAAAAAACCCGAAAACAAAAGCCTGGACTCACATTTTCAAAAATCTCTCTCTCTCTCTCTCTCTCTCTCTCCCCTTGTTCCTCCTCTCCACGTCCCAACATGAAAACCCCTTCCATCGATCGGTGCCAACTCCGTCACCTGTTCTTCCTCCTCTCCACGTCCACAACATAAACTCCGGCACCTCTCTCATGACTCCGGCATGAAATTGAATCACATCACCCCTTCCATTCAGTAAATATTCTTAAACTCTTTTATTCTATGATCAGTTAGGGTTTTATTTTCATTTATCACTTAATTTGATTAATTAGGGTTTTCGTTTTCATTTGTTGTTTGGTTTGATTAGTTAGGGTTTTTTATTTTTATTTTTATTTTTGGGTTGATTAGTTAGAGGTTTTTAGTTCAGGGTTAATGAATCTTTTTTTTTTTTCTTTTGAAGGGGTGAAATTTATATAATGTTTGGTTAATGGGTTTAGGTTTCTTGTAGAATTGTTAAGCTCTCATTTTTTTTATATTGATTTTGGGTTAATGGGTTTAGGTTCTAGCCTCCTATTAATTGAGATATATATATAGGAAATGAGGGAAATGTCAAGGGATTTGATTTTTTTTTATAGGTCTAATTGTTTAGAAAACTCTATAGTGTTGAAAATTTGAAAATTTGCTTCTTTATATAAAAAAATGTTTCGTAACAGAATGAGTGTACCAACTCCATTTCTAAGATAAAAAAAAAAAAAAAAAAAAAAACAGACTGATAATTGAACATTACCATTTCATGTACTATAAAAAGATTTATTATCCTGCATGCATGATCACACTGAATGTTTTAGTGAGTGATCATGCATAATTATTGAACACACTAAATATCCTTTTGGTAATAGCCTTATAACATATCACATAACATTGTTTGATGAAAATAGCTTATGAGTATTGTTTGATGGTAAGTAAATTAATTGATCTCATATTTATTGTAAAAATGTTTAGTAGAGATGACGGTACACATGATGATGAAATTGTTCAGAATTTAGAATCATTATATGGTAATCATAGAGGTCTTTGGATTCCGGACTTAGATAAATAATGTAAACCAATAACTATTATCACTATCAATTTTCATATGTCACCTACTAAACGCATCTCATCTACAATACTTCTTTCATAATTTACATACAATCATTGATATATAAAAACATTGTTTTAATTACAAAATAAAGAGAGCTAGTAACAACAAAATGTAAAAATGAAACACATTACTGTTATCACTGTTAGAACATAACACATCAAAAAAAATACAAATTAAGGTCTAAGATCATCAACTGATTGCTTTTGATGTTAAAGCCTCATTTCTTTGTAATATGACAATCTCATTTTGATTTTTTTGTTTGTTTGTTTGGGATCTCAAATTTCTTAAAATTCCTTTTTTTTTTTAATTGATGTTGAAGGTTCTGTAGATCGTTTGTCTCTCTTCAATGGTTGTGATTTTTTTCTTTTCTAAAGCTGTAGGTCTTTTTATATCGAGCCATCTCGGAAAAATCAACATAAACACATTAAGAGAAACAAATAATGCAGAACAATATAAGATATGATATGCTGCTTTCCAACTTATGCATATTATCAAACAGAAGCAAGAGTAAGTTTAATGTAGACATAATAGGACACATAGAAACAAACCAACTATTTTTTTCTCATAATTCCAAAAGCATTTTGCCTATGGAGAGTCCACCTCACTCTCACCAGAAAGCTCACTTGCATGGCAACTCTCACTCACACAAAACTAAAGTAATAATCTAAGCTGTGCTACCATTAATTAAATAATTTATATCATTCATCCACTTCCATACTTCATCTACTTGACCCTGACCATATTGCTCATTAACTGCCAGAGGAAAGAATAACATTATCTTTATTGATCTCATGTTTCATTATTGGGACTTGTAATGATGTTATTTTTTCCTCGCTACCTATCTAAAAGGGGTTATCTATGATACAATACAACATTCAATGATACATCGATAAGTTCACCCAATGTCAAAGATCACTGAAGAACTTCACTCTAACCCAGACAGAGTCTATGAATTCCACTCCTTACTATTTGGTTTGTATCAACCTTAATCCAGAATCCTTGTCTTATAAATTATTTTTCAAAACTCACCACCCTTTTACCGCAGCCTTCTTTCATATCCGTTGATACATAATTCCAAACAATTAGGCCTGTTTAAAAAAAAAACTCAAATCGTTGGACCTCTGTTTCCTATCTCAAACCCAAACCCATTAACCCAAAGTCAATAAAAATGAGAGCTTAGCAATTCTACAAGAAACCGAAACAAATTAACCTAACATTATATAAATTTAATTTCACCCTTAAATAAATAAATAAATAAATAAAACTAAATAACTAATTAATGAACCCAAAATTCAAAATGACAACAAAAAACCCCTAACTAATCAAACCAAATAACAAATGAAAACAAAAACTCAAACTAATCAAACCCAGCAACAAATGAAAAAAAAAACCCTAACTAAATCAATCATAGAATGCAAGAGTTTAAGAAATAATAAAATACTTACTCTGAATGGATTGGGCGACAGGGTTCGATTTCGTGCTGGAATCGTGGAGAGGTATCGGAGTTCTTGTCATGGACGTGGAGAGGAGGAAGTAGGGGAAGAGAGAAAGGGAAAAGATTACCGAATGGGAAAAGTCATCCAGTTTCCTTTTTTTTTTTTTTTGAATGACGTCCACTTATCCTGCTGAAAATATTGGGGGTTGCACAAAACTTACTTTCTATGTATTATTTTATAGGATAATGTTTTTTTTTTTTTCTCAATTCACTTTACACGTGGTTTTTTTTTTTTAAATAATATACCCCATCTAATGATATATGCATTTTTATAAAAAAAAAAAAAAAACATATTATTCAATGAGTTGCCTGAATGCATTAATAGAAAATGTAAAAAAAAATTAGGTGGCATGTGGTGCGGCGGAATGAGGATTTTAAGTTCTAATTAATAAGTGTAGAAAGAGGTTATGCTGATAATCTTTAAGGAGTTCAGAAAAAAATATATTAACTACTTATATAATCAGTATTGCATTTTTAGATAATATTAGGATAGGAGATAATGGTTTAAGAAAGATAAAAACATTAAAAACATTTATTGTTAATATAATAATATTTGTGATGATTAGGAAAACAACTTGGATGGTTTTCAAATTTTGACCGGTCTTAAAGTAAATATGTCGGAGAGTAATTTGTTGGATATTAACATCCCTAGTGAAGAGGTGTCTTGTATAGCTTCTAGAATATCTTTCCAACCAAATACCTTGTCCTTCCTCTTCGTACCTCTTGTCTGCGAAAAAGGGATTGGGATCCGCTCATAGGTAGATTTGAAAAGAAATTGGAAGGGTGGAAAGGAAAATCTCTGAGCTTAGGAGATCGATTGATCTTACTTAATGCAATTCTCTTAAGTCTTCCGATTTATTTCCTCTCCATATTCAAAATTCCAAGTGGCATCCTCCAAGCTATAGATAAAATACGAAGGAGATTTTTATGGAATGGTACTTCTGATGGTGGTTCGCATCCGCATTTTGCTAATTGGGAGATTGTTTGCTGTGCTAAGAAAGATGGAGGAATGGGGGTTCTTAATCTTTGTCAAATGAATAAGGCGCTATTAGGGAAATGGGTATGACGTATGATTTCTGATTTGGATTCTCTTTGGATTCTTCTCATTCATGAGAAATATTATAAAGGATGTTTGGGATTAGAATTGTTCCCTCCGCCTAGAGTTCCTATATCAAAATTATGGAAAGATATCCTTGAAAGTGTATTGGAAATTAATGAGGAGATCTTATTCCTTCCGGGGAATGGAGTTGCAATCAAATCTTGGAAAGATGCTTGGTTAGAAGGTTTGTCTCCGGCCAATCTTTTCCCAATCTTTTATCGGGTGGCTTCAAACATTGATGATTTGATATGTGATGCTTTCACATGTGGGGTGAATTCTATTATTTGATTCCCTCGATTGTGTAGAGACCTTTCTGATGATGAGGCCACAGAACTCTCTCAACTTCTTGCGTTACTTCAAGATGTAATTTTAAATCTGGAAGAAGAAGATGCGGTAGTATGGCGGATGGCTCCTCACGTTGGTTTTTTGGTAAAGTCTCTATACAAAAAGCTTAACAAGGCGAATACATCTATTCCGATGGTTGAGTTTCAAAATCAGATCTGGGGTTCCCTAGCACCATTGAAGATAGGGGCATTTATGAGGTTGGTTTCCCTCGATAAAATTCTAACAAAGGTTGATTGCTCAAAATGGTATCATGGTATTGATGTCTCATGCTATCTATGTGGGGGTGCAGAGGAAAACAGAGATTATTTATTCATTAGATGTTCATTTGCTATACATATTTGGTCACTGGTTGATAAGGCAATTGATTCTCCTTGCTGTTTCGATGACATTGACGATATATGGAAGTTTTTCAAAAAGAGAAGAAAGAGAGGTGACCGTAGTAGTCAAGTTACAATTCAATGGCTCATTCCTTAAGCGGTTTGTTAGAGTATTTGGTTGACAAGAAACAAAGAAATTTTTCAGAATAAAAGAGCATATTTGGAGAATACTTGGGCTCATATCTCGTATTCGCTTAGAGATTGGGTGAAAATGATCATTTAAGTTCAAAATCCTTCATCTATTATGCGTTTATCTTGGTTTGCGAGGAGTTAATTATCTGTATTTAGTTCGAATTGTATTTAATTATAATTTGCTCTTTCTTTGTTTTTGGAGATCCCTCATCTCCCTTTGTTCGGGGGCTTTTTAATCAATAATAATTCCTATCTTATTTCAAAAAAATATATATAATAATATTTAAGAGAAAAATGATATATACATTTATATAAAATGAATGCATTTTTTTTGTTTTTAATAGAGTAAATATTGACACAGCGAAATACATATATTAAAAAAAATGATGCTAAGGTGGCTCACTCCTAGGTTTCTGTTTCCATGCTTTTGTTGGCCATTTCTCGGACTCTTTGTAATTGTTTCACCAAATTATAAAAGATCTAAATTTCGTGTCAAACCAAAAAAAAAAAAAAAAAAAAAAAAAAAAAATTGATGCTTTCTTGAGTTAATGACGTGACTGATCGTAAGTGAGGTGCAAAAATCAACTAAAAGTTTGTCATCACCCCATAAATTTTGTTTGCCTAAGTAGAGAAATCTTATTGTATGTATATGTTTTGACTTTTAAAATGCATATATTTTAAAAAAATTTAAATATATTGAATATTTAGACCTCATTCCTCAGAAGTTGGGTTTAAAACTAAGTTTATATAAAGGTGTCCCTTCACCAATTCTAAAAAAACTACATTTGCTCACTCATTCAAAAAATTTACCTTTAGCTTTTAACCAAGTCATAGTTTTTCTGTTCAGAAATGAATTTTGAGAACTTAGCTTCCTACAAACTAAACAACACCCCTAACCTGTTTTCAAACGAGATCTTAGTTAAACATGAAAAAGAGTATATGATTTTTTAGTTGGAGTATAATACAATGTTTGAACGTTATCCCCTTGTTTGATGAAAGAACTATATCAAGATTAAATATTTATTATAATAATTACATAATTTATATTTGGCATTTCAAAAAAACAAAAAAAAAAGAATGAATAAACTTAAACATTAATTGAAATTTAAAATTATATAAACATACACAGGTTGCCTTTTGGTGTTCCAAAAAATAAATTGAAACGTTATATTTATCACTTGTTATGGAGATTGAAAGTTTATATTTCTTATTTTATAGGGTCCATTCTAATAAATATTTATTTTTTATTTAAAATTTCAACTTAAATTAAATATTACATAAAAATATGTTTTAATATTTTTTCTCTTGTCTTGGCAACTCCACGGGACCCAGCCCAACCTAAATGTGACGGGTCGAGGTGGGATCGGGTATTTTACATGCTTGTTGGGACGGATTTGGGGTGAAAAAGCTACACCTATCATAGGTTTAGGAAGGGTTTGAGACAGGATTTTGTAAGCGGGTTTAGATATGAGATTCACAAAACCTATTCCAACCCGCCTCATTGTCATCCCCAACAAGCCAGGATGGGCCAGTCAGGCCCATTAAAACAAGGCGCAAGCCCAGCCTTGGACTCAGGCCAGTGGGCCTGTCTGGTTAGTGGCCCGCGATGGGCTGGCCCTAGGCAAAAAATAAAACTCATGCCCTGCCCACAAGCCCGGGCCTTTCATGACAGGCCCAAGCTTTGGGCCCACAAGCAGGCCTGCAGGCTCAAATTTTAAACAAATTTTTCTTTATTTTTCTTTGATTTTCAATTTTAAATTATGCATTTGTATGTTAATGTTACATTAGCACAAAAAAAAATAAAAGTATAATATTAAAATGCATTGAATATATTATATTATTTAAAATAATGTTTAAATCTCTTGGATTTTAAAAGATAAAATATAAAATTAATTAATTAGTTAAGAAATTATATTATTACATGATATATATTCAAACTAGGTTAACAACTACAAATATGTCAATCATTTATATAACTCAAACTTAAATTACATAAAATTATTTTAAAAAAATGCCTCGTATGGGCCTACGGGCCACTTCGGGCGGACCCACGAATTAGGCCCGGGCTCCAGAATCAAGCTTATATCCAGCCCGACCTAAAAAAGGGCCTGGGTTGAGCCAGCCCTTGAATGGGCCTGAGCCAGGTTTTATCCCTATGGGCCCAGGGAGAAGCGGGCCAGGTTTTCGAGAATCTGACCAAATAATGAACTTAACCTATCAGGTACCTGTCGTCCAAACTTGGCTCAAGGCTTTTATTTTTTTTTAATAGGGAGATTTTTATACCATTTACAATATACAATTAAAGTAGTAAAATGTTAGACAACTATTCAACTCCTCACCCACTATAATGAAATGTAAGAAGAGCTCAAAGCGATAGAACACCCTTTGCTCTCAAAATCTGAGTTTAAAATTTAATTTTCAGGAAGTTATTTCTCCACATATTATGAAAAAATTACTTTTTAGATGCATTTATTTATAAAAATGTATCTACAATTTATAATTAAGCTACAGTTTTTTTATTTCTATTTGAAAACGGATTTAGAGAAATTAAATTTCTGTAAATAAATAATTTCTCAAACCCATATCCAAACTAGAAAGCACTCTCTAACTCCCAAAATATTTCACCAAGCACCATCTAGGGTATTTGCACATCACAATGACTCTTCTCAGATACTTGGCATGAAAGTAATGTATCCAGTCCACTTAAAAAGGTCATCATTTGGCCTGAGGCTCGAAAACCCGACCCATAAAGCCAAAACCCAACTCGGGCCCATTTTAAGGTCGAGCCGAGTCTGAGCCTTTTCCTGAGGCCCGGACCTGACCCGTAGAGGGATATTTAAAAAGTAATTTCATGCAATTTTTATTTGTATTGAGATTGATTTATTCAAATGATTGATATATACCTAAGTGTCAACCTAGTTAGAATATACATATATCATGTAGTGATTTAATTTCTCTTAGTGATTTAATTTCTCAGCTAATTAATTCATTTCATCTTTTATTTTTTGAAAATCCCATGACATGGATGTAAATATTTTTTTTCAATAAATGCAACACATTCAATGCATTGGAACATTATACTTTCAATTTTTTATGTTATTGTAACATTAATATTCAAATTCCCAACTTCAAATTGAAAAACAAAGAAAAAACTTGTTTAAAATCTGGACCCACGTGGGCAAGGACTGGCCAAACAGGCCCGCGGGCCTGGCCTGGGTTTGAGTCCTGTTTCAACGGGATGGACCGGCCTGGGCATACAGAAATGCATCAAATGTTGCATAATGAAACACTCTTTATGTATGACTCATCTGATAGAGTTTGAAATAAATAAAGATGTTTCCCTAGAGAAATTGTATTGTTTAGTATGTGGATTAAAATATAATTATTTTATTCAAATGAAAAGTTTTTTTTTTTTTTTTTTTGTAACATATTCGAATGAAAAGTTGACTTGCCAGGCAATTCCTGTGTGCTTACATTGAAGAATTAGATGCCATGATTATAGTTATTTTGTGTTCCCATGATAAGAAAAAACATCACTGAGTGAGATAAGAAGAGTAAAAGAATAAGAAAGTAAAGCAATAATAAAAGAAAAATACACTTACTCATGGTGTCAAGTATTGTCACCCGTATCAACCAATTGTACCAGCCGAGAATAGGTAGAAAAAACTTCTAACCCCTTTCCCGTATGACCAAACTACTCAGTTATACAGAATGCAGTTTTGTCTATGTGAATGCTCAACAGTCAACACCTTGCACATGCAAGTGCCCCAGTCTCTGATGCTTTGGATCGTCATCTCCCATAAATTCTCAAAATAGAAAGCTCTTCCCTTGATTCTATATCATCCATGCTCCCGCCATAACATTTTTTTAAGGCTCACTTTTTATAATTCTTCACTGTATGTATGAATGATATCAGATTCAATGGCATATAGATGCGTATAGATACTACGAATAATGGAAAAGAGAATCATCAGAGATTGCCACATTGAATAAATCAACAATTCCATCATCCTAATATTATAAAAGGATAGAAAATCACTAACCACAGAAAATACACCAACTAGCATTGGGAGCGCAGAAGAAGAAAAAAAATTGACCACCCTTTATTTATAAGAATGAGGACACAGAAAGTCACCCAACTTTTCTTTTCATTTAATAGGAAGAACCCATACATGACAAGGATGTAAATACTTCTCATCATCAATAACACAAATTGAACCAAAGCTCCCGTCCTCCATATTGCTTGAAAATTAAAATAAAAAAAAATTAGTGATTAATTTGTGGATATATTCTCAAATTCAAATTTGAGTATATAGGATGTGCTCGACGTCAACAAAATCGGGTGGTTGATGATAAAATGCTAATGGTTAATAAAACATAAGAATGCATTTGTTAGAATCACATAAATGAATCCTTGTATTGGTTTAATCATTTTATATGTAAGTACACACAAGATTACACATGTAATACATTATGACATAACACATATAATTTAACAGCCCCTCTCAAACTCATGGTGGATCATATAAAGTGAGTTTGCGAATGAGAAACTGAAATCGAGGAACTAGATGTGACTTCGTAAAGAAATCAGTAAGCTGCTCTGGGGAGGAAATATGCGGAAGCGATACTGTCTCTGCGAGGAAGTGCTGACGGACGAAGTGACAATCGATCTCAATGTATTTGGTCCTCTCATGAAAGACCGGATTGCTGGCAATCTGAATCGCAGACCGATTATCACAATAAAGAGGAGTAGGACCAGTCATAGTAACTCCTAGATCCACCAAGAGACGTCTGAGATAAACAATCTCCTTGGTGGTAATAGCCATGGCTCGATACTCAGCCTCGGTGCTGGACAGGGAAACAACCTCCTGTTTCTTGCTGCGCCAAGAGATGATGGAATCTCCAAGAAATATATAGAACCCAGTGGTGGAGCGTCTAGTGGTTGGGTCTCCAGCCCAATCGGCATCAATGTAAGCTCTGAGAACTAGAGTCGAAGAGGATGACAGATAGATCGATCTGGTGATAGTACCGTGCAAATATCTGAGAATACGCAAAAGGGCACCATAATGTACTGATCGAGGAGCTGAGATAAACTGACTAACAATGCTAACAGCATGAGCAATGTTAGGTCTGGTGATGCAAAGATATACAAGCTGACCAACAATCTATCTGTATCGAGTTGGGTCTAGAAGGAGCTTACCATATGTAGGACAAAGCTTCACATGAAGCTCAAGATGAGTATCTACATTGCGAGTGTCTAAGAGGGTAGCGCGCTCGAGAATGTCAGCCGTATATTTCTGTTAAGAGAGCAGAATCTCACAATCACTTTGTGCAATCTTGAGACCAAGGAAGTAGCAAAGAGTGCCGAGAACTTTCATCTAAAACTGTCGAATGAGGTGATTCTTGACCAGAGTAATACCGGCGGAGTCATCGCCAGTGATAATCATGTCGTCAACATATAGAAGAAGAATAACCTAGCCCTGCGATGAGGATCGCACAAACATAGAGTAGTCCTGAAAGCTCTCAACAAAACTAGCTGCCAGAATAACGCTGCGAAAACGCTCAAACCAGGCACGAGGTGTTATGCCTGTGTCATTTGGAGCCATTTCGGTTAAGCCATGGTCACATTTGGGTCATTCAGGGCCTTTTTCTTTTTCGATCGGAGTCGCTAAAATTTTGGCTTTTAGCCACCTGCGGGAGTTAGAGTACTCTGATTGGAAATCTAACTGCATATTATGGGTCCTGGTACCGTTTAGTACTACCCATAAAAATTTCATCGAATTCCGGTAACGTTTTGAAAAAGTATGCAGTTCTGAACCGTATCCGGGTTTTGGTCGATACTGGATTTTCAAAGGGTGACTTTGACCAAGTCAAATGAAGACTTTGACCAGTCAAGGATGACCTAGAAGTCAAGGGGTTTTGTTTGTTTCCTTTGTTGGGTTGACCTAGGTCAAAATCCACCAAACCCCTTTTTGTAAATTAATTACCTCTCTCTCTCTCTTTTTCTCTCCTTCTCTCTCCCACCCTTAGGAAATCCATCCGAGGCTTTCTTTTCTCCTCTCCCTCTCATTTGTGTGTATTGGGTGGAGAAAGTGAAGGAGAAGATGAATAGTGTATGAAGGGATGATCTAGCTAAGGTGAGTTTGTGTGTGTGTGTGTGTGTGTTGTTGTTTCTTTCCCTTCTCCATCTCCAACCCTCTCATGCCTCCCCTCATGTTTTCCTCTGTTTTTCAGCCAAGAAGGGCTGGTGGAGAGGCTGAAGAGATGGTGGTAGTGGTGGTGGTGGTTGTGGGTGGTCGTGGGTGTGTCGATAACCCCGCATCTCCCCATTTCCCTCCCCCTATTTTAATAAGGCAGCACTCTGTATTTTAAAGATCTCAATGAATCTAGTATTTAGAGACACATTTTTAGGATTATGTCTTCATATGATATGATCACCTATGTGTCTAGTTGTTATATATGAAATTTGGGGTCATTATGATATCTGTGGTGTAAGTTAGAACCAGTTTTTGCATGGCCTGTCCAAAATCGCGTAGGAATTGACCTGCTTCTGGAAATAATTTATTTCGGGCTTGTAGAGGAAAAATTAGGTTCTAATGTCTTCATGGATTATGATCCCAGCATATCAGAGAATGTGCATGATTTATTTCATAATTTTTGGAAGTGCATTGGGTGCTGTGGAGACCAATTAGTAGGGCTGGTTGCAGCAGGTTTGGCAGTTTTGCTTGGTTGAGTGTCAAGGAGTTGTTTCCATGTGTCTTGGGTGATAATATGGAAGTATCAGGGGTTAGGGCCTTCATGAAGTAGGCTTATATGTGTGATAGGAGGTTCCATATTTTAATTGTGGATCATTGGTTGTGTTTTGCAGATCTCGTAGACCGGACGCGCGACGATCCGGGTATCTGTGAGTGGTTTGATCCAATCCCCCCCCCCTTGAGATGCGCTCGACGCGCGTAGTCGTGCGTCACGCATCAATGGGGCGTCCTAGCTATACTACTTGTGTAGATAAGTATTATGGCCATGCTTAAACTATAATATGTTAGATATCTTGCATGCTAAAATTATATGGCATGTATTGTATCCATGTATGAATGATTGTATTGCATGTGCCCCTCTAGTATGGGCATGTATTAATGTGTATAGAATATGGCATGCCTTAGGTAGTATTGAAATACTACTCCCACTATATTAATTGGAATATCCAGCATGATTAAGTCTGGGTTAATAACGGGCACCTGCCTAATATTCCCTTGCGATAAGACTCGAGGGCGTGGTGTAGTTGTTGCGCCCATGCTAATGGGGCAAAGCTATGACCAGCTTCATGAGATGATGATCTCTCTCGCCCTCTCCCTCTGAATGAACTGAGTAAGTAGATGCGATTTCCTACTCGACTCAGGTTCGTTTGGAATATTGGCATGCACCTGTTAGTGCGCGAGATCGCGCTTGACCATTTCTTTTAAGTTGGTGATATCCAACGCATGCTTAAGTTATGCCTTGTGTGCTTATATGATTAATGGCCACGTATGCATGTTTAAGTGGGCCATACCATGTATGAATGTTGTATGAATTGTTGTTTATGATGTAAATCCATGTTAGGGGTCACTCTTATGGTCAATTATTAGATGATTGTGCATATGGTTCATGCACATAGCTAGATATAATTCTCTTGGATATATATATATGCGCATGTTAAAACTGATAGGCCTATCTGAAATAGGCGTGGGTATGACCCGCTGTTGGGTTGTACCTTATTAGTTAGAGCGCTAGCGATGTAATCGCCCCGTGCATCCGAGCGATGCACTCATTTGGAATTCAGAAGAATTCATTATCTTATCGGTTTTGTTAAGCCGGTAGTTGGGGCATTAAGCTAGGCCTACCCGTGCTAGGCGTGTATATGAACCGCCTGTTGGGTTATGTGCCTTGGGATTATTTCTGCGTGAGAGGAGAGGCAACCCCCTTGTGTCCGAGTGACGCAACCGTGTGGGAATACAATAGTATTCGCTATCATCGATATGTGATTATCGAGAGTAGTTTTTCCATTGGGTTCGCTTTGCGAACATGGAGTGTTTCCTCCCAATGTCGTCCGTGTTGAAGCGGCCCGGGTTCTAGCTGTCTTGACAGAGGGCCTCCACCGGTAGGTCCTATCGATGCATGCGGCAAGATGTACTGATCGTGGGAGTATACCAGGTAGAGGCTACCCGGGAGAGGGCTAACGAATGATATTGCGAGCGTGGAATCGTTCTCCCCTTCGTTGGATCCGATGTAGGAACTTCCCGACGTTGAAAAAGCTGTCCTGACAGAGGGCTTCCATCCGTAGGTACCACCGAGGCGTTCGGAAGCGTATTGATTGTGGGAGTATACCAGGTAGTGACTACCCGGGGAAAGGGCTACCGGTGGACCAAGGGTGTAGAGGAGTCTAATCTCTCCAAAAGTCCTACGCCACCTGTAAAGGGTGAGCGTGAAGATGAGGTGAAGACACGTCGCCGTGTGACCCATTCGTGGTTCGTCTGTTCCCATAGTTGTTGGGTCCGGTTGCGTATCGATGTTCAAAGACATCATTGGACAGTTATCTCGATGTAGATGATTCAGTAGTGTTGTGTAGACCAGTAATTTTGGGTCTCGTCGACCAACGGTATGGTCTCTCCCCAAGAGACCCAAGAGTCTCCCTCCGGGAGTGAGGGTGAGGGTGAGGTTGGTGATTCAGTAGTGTTGTGTGGACCAGTAATTCCGCGTCTCTTCGACCAACGGTATTGTCACGCCCCAGGGCGGCCGTCCCCGGGACGCGGCAAGTGTATATATGATATCAGTAAACAGGAGTTCAATAATATACTCACACAACAGCTAAAATGACAACACAGATAAAAGCAGGGCTGACATGATATATACACCAAATGCGGAAGCAAAAGACTGAATCTGTAAATCAACAACACTTTACAGACTCGATACATAATCGTACGTCCTGTGAGAGCCAACATGTCCATATACACATAATGCAATCCATACATAATCCAACTAGGTGCCCAAGCACAGAAATATATACATACAACAAAGAGAAGGGTGCTGATGGCCTCAAAACTCGAGGGACGTGGCGCTACTCCGCTACTCCGCTACTGGTGTAGTCGCTCGGGAAGCTCCTCCCTCAGAGATCACTGAAAAGATAATTATGCGAGGGGTGAGCCACACGCTCAGTGAATAGCACAACCCATGCATACAGTTTATATTAACCACATTTAATCAAATCACTAGCCTCAAAGTGGCATAATCAATACATATCCGGGGGTTCGTCACAACGCCGAACCACCATACCCTCACCCTCACCCTCACCCCTCAATAGGTGACTAAGGATGTTGGGACTTAATAGGCGGATAATCATCCTCACATAATCCAGTGGGTCACCGCATCGCCGGCCCACCATACCCTCACCCTCACCCCTCAACAGGTGACCTAAGCTCTTGGGACTGACTAGGCTGTTGGTCACCCTTGGTCCACCGATAGTCTCTCCCCACTCCGTAGGTCGTTTGGCCACTCCCACATTCAGCGCAGTCCTTCTACCAAATCAGGAGGCGCCTACTGATGGGAGCCCCTGCACGGGACAACCTTTCCAACGCTGGGGTAGTCTCTACACGGATCCAACGAAGGGAACAGAACAGCCTATCCATCGCATATGATCCACTCGGATCCGCTGACAGCACATCTCTACAACTCTAATGTCTCGAATTCCTCAGAATTCCACCAGTGCGCATAACCAAGATGCGGGGAAATACATAAGGTAAAATGAGGAAAAGAGACCTTGGGAGGGTAACCTGAGGTCCCGATGTAGGACATCCCGCCAACCAAACAAGGAACACGGAGTACCCTAACCCGGGTCTCAATGTTAACCTCGCAAGGCCCCCTTATATTCCCCAAGGCATGCTAATAATATCTAAAGCTTGCATTTAAGTAAATAAATCAAACTAATAGGACGCATGCATAGGTCGGGCTTTCCTAGCATGATAACGGGGTGACAGGATGCATGGCTCATGCACATATCCTAAGGGTGCAAGTCCCTAACATACAAGTCTAGGGTGGCATGCATTCTACACATACATCATGCTTGCATGGATTATAATAAATACAGTTAATATTAACTACGTGCCCCAGGGGAGGACGGTACACGCCCAAGTGCATGTAGCGCCTCCCAAACTGGGTTGGGTTGTCCCACTCACCGGAAGTCGGGTCGACGCGCGACCGCCCATCGGGATCTGCAAGACAGGGTATCAACTGGTGAGTATAATCCACAATTACCCCAAAAATACACCAAATACACAAATAAATACCCCACACTCGGGTAAACGTACATACGACCCGTACGCACGCTAACCCGAGCGCTCCGACCTACTCCCGCACTCCCGGCAACCACTCGCACCTCAGCCCGCGCACCCAATGCACCCCGGGCCCCTGCCCGCCGCCCTGGACCCGCGGCCGAGCCACCCGGGGCACCGCGCGCCCATTGCGCCCCAGCGCAGCAGCCCGCGCGCGCCCCGGACACCCCGCGCCCTGCGCCTCGCCCCGCGCCGGCCAGCGAGCACATTGCACGCCCCGCGCGCACAGTGCCTCGCCCCGCGCGCACCACGCGCGCACCTCCCCTGCCTCGCCCCGCGCGCACTCCGCCCGCACAACTCTCTGCACCAGTCGCTCGACCAGCACCCCGCACCAGCCGCTCGACCAGCACCTCGCACCAGCCGCGCACAGCGCCCAACGCCCGCACGCCCAGCACACCCGCGCACAGCACGCCCAGCACGCGCACACGGCTGGCCACCAGCTCCCCCCGAGCACACGCCCACGCGCACGAACGCGCGCGCCCAGCCTGCCGCGCCGCCTGTGCTGCCTGTGCTGCCTGCTGCCCGAGACCACCCATCCACCTGCCCGAGCACCTCCACCACCCACCCTCGGCCTCCGACGGCCTCCGACCGCCCCCAACCACCTCCGACCGCCTCCCACAGCCGCCGACCACCCCCCAAACACAAAACCCCCTTCCTAACATACATCTAAGCCAAAAGAAGAGGAAAAGGAAGCTTACCAAGGGGGAGGAAGAGGTGTCCGGGTGCTCTCCGCGCACCGAAACGCTTCCCCAACGGCCTCCAACGCCGGGATCTTCCTTGGCCCTCGAATTGGCCCAAATCAGAGGAGAAAAGAGGGGGGATGGGAGGGCTAGGTTGGCCGGAATCGGGATTTGAAAGCACCGGGGTGTAGATCGGGACCCGATCTACACTTCTTATGCTTTAGGTTTTTGGGTTTGAGGGCTCTAAGGGCCTCAAAAGGGAGAAAAATGGAGAAGGAGAGAGAGGAAGCAATTGGTAGGGATGATGAATAGTGACATCTGATTTTTAGATTTCCTTTATATAGCAAGGCACTTAAAAACCCGGATACGCCCCGAAACTGTGAAATTTCAGAAACGTTGCCGGAATTCGATGAAATTTTCATGAGTGGCTTAAAATGGCACCAGGACACATAATATGCAGTTAGATTTTCAATCGGAGTCCTCTAGCTCAGGACGATAGCTAACAGTCCAAAATTTTTAGCGGTTCTGATCGAAAAGCGAAAAAACTCAAAAACTGCTAAAATGCTCCAATGGTTACCAGCAGGTAAAAAGTGACACATATATAACACTCCAAAAGTCCCAAGAGTCTTCCTCCGGGAGTGAGGGTGAGGGTGAGGTTGGTCGCGGCGCCGCGTGACCTTGTTATCCATTGGATTTCCACCCATATTTTTCCTTGAAAGGAAATTATTTTAGTATTAAACTGTTGTATTGGTTTTTTGTTTCCAGCCACTCACTGAGCTTGTAGCTCACCCCTCGCATACTATTTCTTTTCAGGGGCAGTGTTGGGCTTGGAGCTAGAGCTTTCCTGTGGCGGGGTCTTATGGGCGTGGAGCGTTCTTCTGGCGGGCGGCGAGTGCGAGGCTGTCAGCACTCCTAGAGTCATTTTATGTATTGTAAATCGTGCATGTGGCACAGTTTTATTTTATTTGGACTAGACTTCGTTCTCACCGAACAGTGATTGTGTATTCGAGTCTGTAATAATGTTTTTGGTTTACAGACATTGTTTATATATTATGCTTCCGCTTTTCAGTCAGTTATCATTATCTTTGCTTTGTCACCTTGCGTGTTGTTGTTGGAGTCTTTATTGACCTCAGATATTGATAGCTGATATTTCATTAATGCCACGTCTCGGGGACGACCGCCCTGGGGCGTGAGACAAGGAGCCTGTTTGAGACCATATATAGCTCGTCGAAGACGACAAACATGCTGAGAAGGAGTGCTGAGACCTGAAGGTGGTTGCATATAAACAACCTCAGATAAATCACAGTGAAGAAAAGCATTCTTCACTTCTATCTGAAAGAGGGGCCAGCGACGAATAGCAGCAACAACAAGAAGGGTGCGGACAATAGTCATTTGAGCAACGGGAGCAAAGCTCTTCTCATAATCAATACCATACTCCTGTGTGAAACCTCTGGCAACAAGATGAGCTTTATGTCATTCAATGGATCCATCAGGGCGATGCTTTATCTTGAAGATCCATTTGTAGCTGATAGGTGTAACACCATCCGGAAGGGAAACAACATCCCAGGTTTGTGTCTGCTAAAATGCTTGAAATTCCTCAGCCATGGCATACTGCCACTCAGGGTACTTGACTGCCTCTTGATAAGATCGGGGCTCACGTCGGGCATGTATAGCGGTGAGATAAGCTTGAAACTATGGAGAATAAGTACTCACGAATGCAAAGCGAAATCGGTCAGGTGGGCCAGAGTCAAAACTGAAGTGGGCAGGTGGATGACGCTCACGCTGAGGGTAGCGAGTCGAGGGACGAAGATCCACATCAGAGGGAGGTGCGTTAGTCATGGAAGACGAAGTATTAGCGGAGTCATCCGCGGGAGGAAAAAGAGGAGACATGATAGGAGGAGAACTAGGAGGACCATGGGAGTCGGCTGCAGGAGTGCTAAGAGGAGATGAAGAACTAGGGGAGTCAACAGTAGGAGTACCAAGAGGAGGCTCAGAGAGAGTAGAACTAGGAATGGTCTCAAGCACAATAGAAGGCCCAAGAAGAGATAGAGACTCAATAGGAGAGGCCTGAACAGGAGAAGGCACATGAGGAGAGGAGGCAGTGGGCGTAGAAGAAAAATAGGGAACATCCTCGATAAATGACACATGATGAGCGAGCCAAAAACGATCTCCAACAGGATCGTAGCAGCAATATCCCTTGTGTTCGAAATTAATCCCCAAGAATACACACTTGACTGACTGAGCGGCCAACTTGGTGCGTTGATGAAGAGGGAGAAGCACGAAACAAGTACATCCAAAAGTGCAAAGTCTGCTATAATCAAGTTTGGAGGAGTAAAGGCGCTCATGAGGAGTCATACCAGAGAGGACGGAAGTGGGAGTGATATTGATAAGATGAATAGATAGAAGAGAAGTCTCAGCCCAGAATGTGCTGGGGACTAATGTAAAAAGTAAGAGGGAACGAGCAGTCTCAAGAATATGGCGATGTTTTCTTTCAGCAACACCATTTTGTTCATGAGTATAAGGGCATGCTTCTGGAAGAGAGTGCCATGAGACTGAAGAAGATAATGTATCGTGGAAGAAATATATTATTGAGCACAATCAGACCTGAAATTCTTGATACGAGTCTAAAACTAGGTATGAATCATAGTGGTAAAGACCTCATATATCTTTGGAATCTCATATCGATGACGCAATAAATAAATCCAAGTAAAATGAGAATAGTCATCAATGAAATTGATATAATACGAAAAACCACTCTTTGACGTGATATGTGAAAGACCCCAGATATCAGAATGAACAAGCTCAAATGGACTAGAGGACTGATGACTACTAGAATAGAATGGAGTAGCCACAGGTTTGGCCAATTTACAGCCCTCACAAACAGAAAGAGGAGAAAAGGAAACACGACCTAAATCATCAGATTGAATAAGATCTTTAAGTCGAGACTCAGAAACATGACCTAACTTTGTATGCCACAAGTCAGTATCTGTTATGACTGTGTCATCTAATTAGTATAAATAATTTTATTTATGGGTTTATACTTGTGCTTAAGTATTGAGATGCAATTATTCGTTTTATGGGTCAACCTAGGGTATTTATTTAATAGTTAATTAGTTTATGTGTTATGTTAGAAATTAGTGAAGTTATGCATTTCCAACCCATTCATTTCAAGTATTTGGGTCTCTTAGGTTTTAGTTGAGGGTAATTGAGACATTTTCACTTACCCAACACATCCCACACATGTGAGAAAAAGTTATCTCTCTCTCTCTCTCCAATGGAAACTTTTCTTCTCAAGCATCTCTTCTTCTTGGTAAGCTTTTCTTTTACTTTTGTTTTCAAAACCCATTTTCCCACCAATATTCAAATTTAGATCTACAAAAATCTAACAGTTGAATTTTCGATCCGTTCGTCACACCTTCCTAACCCTTACTCCCCCTTCCATTCTAGACCCTTTTTTTTTTCCAGATCGGAGGTTGGTGGTGGTTGGGCCGCGTGTCGGGGTGGCTGATTTGGAGCCGGCTTGGTGCGGCGGCGGTCCGGGAGCATTCCCTCTTCTTCACTTTTTCCTTTCCAAGCATTCTTGCTTGTTTGTGAGTACATAAGTCACTTCTCTCACTCATTCTCCTTTAGAGCTTGTATGTGTGTAATATGTTCTTTATATAAAAATGTGAGGGATATCTCTCTCTCTAATTCTATGGGTTTTGGTGAGCTAGGAAAAAATAAGGGTGAATTTCCCAAACCATTGCTTTCATTATGTATTATTTATTTCATTGAATGAGATTTAACATGAATGTGCAAGGTTTATATTTGTTGAAAGGTCATAGTTAAAAATATGGGAATGGGTTGAGCTATGTTTACCCAAGCTAATGTTTGTGATTCTCATCTTCTCATTAATCATTTTGACTTTCATCTTGCAAAATGCATGGATATTTGAGGTAGGAAAGTGGTGTATGGGTTGGGTTCTTGGATAAACTGTTTTCAAGTACTAAGAGACTTTTGGGGGTTTTGTAGTGATTTGATGCTTAGTTAAGTTAAGTTTTTTTTTTTTCTCCAAGAGGCTTTTGAGTAGTTTTAATTATTTTATTTCCCTCTTCATTCTAATGTGAACCTTTTTATGCCTAGTAATAATTATTACTTGAATTCGGTTATGCTTAGTTAATAATTTATACTTAATGTTATTTGATGATATGTTCATTCCATAACTTTTTACTGTGTTAGAATGATTAATAGGAGTGTATATTTATGTTTGTAATGTGCTTTCATGTCTATGTCAATGCATGTGTGATTTGAAATTTAGTATTGATTGTTAGGGTGGTTAAGAAACTTGATGTTATGTAAATGTATAAACATGATATTTATTTCCTAAAGTAATAGAGACTTGCCTAGAGTGGTAGAATGTGTAATATTAAGTGTCAAGCTTATGTTCATGTTATATTTTAAATTTTTGGCATGATGATAGTGAGCCTCTGCACTGACATCTGGGATGTGGTTGACATGACGATAGTGAGCCCCCTACACTGACATCAGGGATGTGGTTGGTATAACATCTTAGAATTCTTTTCAATTCTATACGTACGATCTAATTGTTCATGTATGACCCTTGTATTACTTGAGAGAGTTGTATGGTTCCTTACACTGCATAGTATTTAATTTATGCTGTAATAGTGATCTTTTTTGTAAGAGCGAGATTTGAGTTGTGTACTTGCTGAGCTTCATCGCTCATCCACTCTTTCTTTGTGGTTGAATTATTATTTTAGGTGCGGAGCAGGGTGGCTATCCTGCGCCCATGTGAGCGGGGTGTGTAGAGTTTTGGTTCAACTTGAGGGCGTACTACGTTGGGCGCCAGTTAGAGCTGTCATCATCCCAGTTTGTCTTTGTGCTAGTGTTGGTGGGTGTCCTTTTTGTATAACTCTTCACTTGTCAACCAGTTAACAACTATTCTAGTGCTCTGACAGGACTTAGTTGGGTTGTCAATTTGTGCTCTACATATATTTCTTTTTGTTTGGCCTTTATTGGCCTTGGAGTTAAGTTGTATGCTTCCGCTGTGTTCATCTCTTACTATTATCATTTGCTTCAAGTATCTTTTCTTTTAAGTCTTGTGGATTTTTTATATTAATTATGTTGCTCTCTAAAGCTGGCCACTTTAGGGCGTAACAGTATTAGAGGTGACAGTGCCAGAGAAAGCTGAGGGATCGGGTACAGGAAGATGAAGATACTCTACATAATATAGTCCGCCAATCCTACGACCAACACCAATCATCTGCTCTGAACATAGATCCTGCACAAAACACTCAGAAGAGGTAGACGACGATGAATCCAGAATCCCACAATCGACTAATAGACACAAGATTCATGCAAAGCTCAGGAACATGTAAAACAAATGGTAATGAAAGGCGACCAGTGGGATGAGAAGCGGTGATGATCGATCCACACTGCGTGATGACTAAAGGAGAGCCATTAGCAGTATGAATCGAAGGTAGGTGTGAGGGTGCGGGTGAGCATGCAATGAGGACAGAACTATCAGGCATCATGTGATGTGAGGGACCTGAGTCAAAGATCCAATAAGCAGGAGTACCCATAGTAGAAGACAAGGCAAAGGGAGTAGAAGAACTAGAAAGAGACTGCTGTAGAATCAGATGGTCTAGGCACTGACTGGCATGGACAAGCTAATCCGAGTGTGGCGGAATGGAGCCAATGGAAGTAGCAGTCGTAGCGGCAACAGGAGTAATATGATGCCCTCGGCTTTTCGGTCTATGACACTTCTTAGCAGATCTTTGCCTTTTTGGTTTATGGCGCTTCGTAGCAGGAGCAGCCCCCAGGATGCCCTCATAGATAAACGATGAAGTAGTTTGACGAGACACCACAGAATAATTGCGTGTTGAAGGGGAATTGATATCTTACATTTTTTCTAAAAAAATATGATGTCAGGGATGAAAAATCAATCGAAACAGACCCCTACAACACCTTAATCAGACTTCCGAATAGGGAAGTAGGGCCGATTTAGTGTTTTTAGAACTCGAGGCGGCGGAGGGCTACCGGAGCGCGATCGGAGGCGGCTGAAGGTTGCCGGAGCGCTATTGGAGGCGGCCGGAGGTCGTCGGAGGGCGGTCGTCAGAGCGCGATTGGAGGTGACCAGAGGTGGCCGGAGGTCGTCAGAGGGCGGCGGGCACATGCGACAGGTGGTGGCTCCGGGATGGCAGGGGTGTACTGGCAGGGCGAGCCTGGATGAACTGGGGCTCGCTGGGGAGGAGTCCCAGACAGGATCCCGGGAGGTCCAGGATCTAGCATGATGGTGCCCGGGAAATCCGAGAGCGTGTCCGGGAAAAACGTGGGGGCAGCTAGCACGCGTACTGGCAAATTGCGTCCGGGAATCATGGACGTGGGCACGTGCGCTGTCGAAAGCAAGTTGACGCGCTGGCGAGCGAACAGGATCTCGGGAAAAACGGGATAACGCGCGCAAAGGGCAGGGCACTCAACATGGCGTGGCAAGGCGCGGCTGGGCACCTGATAGGGCAGGGCAGAGCGCTCGGCAGGGCACCTGGCAGTGCAGGGCGCTCGGCTGGGCGTGGCAGGGTAGGTCACTGCAGGGCACCTGGCAGGGCAGGGCGCTCGGCTGGGCGTGGCAGGGCGCGGCAGGGCACCTGGCAGGTCAGGGCAGGGCGCGCGGAAGGGTTGGGAGCAGCAGGGCAAGGCTGCGCGAGCAGCGATAGGGCGGCGATGGCGACGGCAGGGCCACGACGGCGATGGTAGGGGCACGACGGCAACAGTAGGGCACGATTCCAAAAAAAATTAGGGTTTTTGATGTGGTGGCTCTGATACCATGTTAGAATCAGATAATGAAATCCTTGTATTGGTTTGATCCCTTTATATATAAGTACACACAGGATTACACATGTAATATACTATGACATAACACATATAATTTAACAGCATTCAATTCAAATATATGCCAAGATTGGGTGGGTAGGATTCCATTACTTGTTTATTTTGTTTGTTTATATACTAATTTTGTCCGTGTGTATAAACAATATAATATTAATGATAATATTTTTGATGATTAATAAGTAAATTGCAATAAATGTGGAGTTGTGAAGTTTGTTATGAAACATGTATCTATTCTTTATTATATTTTTATTACTTAGTTTTTGTTTTTATTTTACCCTCCAATAAATTGAAGAATTATTTATATTCTATTTTTTTTTAACATTTAAGATTTCAAATATATATCATAAATATAATTTAAGATTTCTATTATTTCTATTACTTATTTTATTATAAAATTTAGGAAAAATACCCAAAAAAATCTTTCTAAAATCAGCCACTTTTTAAAATTATACAAGAAAAGTATCGTTTCACAATTTTAGAAACTAAAAAGACTAACATACACTTATGTAATTTTTAAACTCTTTCATCATATTTAAAATTTTTTTTAAGCATCATCTATTTGAAAAATAATATTAATATAAGAAATGATTTTTACTTTATAATGATTTTACATGTTATTGAAATTTTTTAAGTATGTTAAAAAAAAAGTTTAAATTTTTAAAATTATCATTCATAATTTTTTTTTTAAAATGTCTTTTTCTTAACTTTTTAAAGTTTTTTTTTAATTTTTTGTTATTTATATTTTATAAGTGTCTTGCATATATTAAACATATATAACTATCCCAAAAGACTTTAAAGTTTAAAATATCTAAAAAATAGTTATAAAGAAAATTTTTTATTTTTTATAATTTAACTCTTAATGGTGTATTTAAATATATAAAAATAATAATAAACTTCATGTACAAATTAAAAAAATATTTTATTATTTATTAATGTTTTTTAATTGGGATGTTAAAAAATTAAATATATGTGATAATATTTAAATAGTAGAAGACATAGGGGTGAGACAAGTCATTTTACTTTCTAAAATTCTAAAATAAAAAGTTTTTAGGTAATTTTTTTAAAAATGACTGATTGGGTGTATTTCCAATACATAGAAGATTTGTTTGGGTATTTTCCCTAAAATTTAACAACTACTTCTGTTTATATATTCAAAAATTAAGATTTCTAAAATAAAATCTAAATCAATTTTTTTTAATATATTCAAAAAATCTAAATATAATTATATAGAAATAATCGATATATCTCCTTCGAAACTTATGAAAATCGGCAAATCACTTAGGTCTATATCTTATTAGGCTTTTTTATTAGTCCCTACCAAAAATTAAACTATTCAAATCTATGGTAAAACACTTTTAAAATTTACTATCTATCTTAGAAAAATTAGAAAAGGTCCATGTAAAATCAATAAATCCCCTTATAAATTTATTAAAATTATTTATTATCCAAAAATATTAATTAAATTTAATTAAAAAAAAAATATATTACATGTAGTTTATAGTTTTATACAATATGTTTTAAACAAATCAATTCCAATTTAAATTAAACAAATTTGTAGTTTTAATGCACATATAAGTGATTTTTAAATAGGATTTCATAATTTGTTTTATAATGAAAATACACAATTTTTAGACCGTAGGAGGCTTCTCAACAGAGGTGGCAAGGGCATTCTCGGTGTTCTTGCATTTGAAGGGTATTTCGGTAAAAAAAAAATACTAATTAAGATTTTTAACAATTTTTCAAGGTACTTATTTGAATACTATTTTCATATATCTCTTTAACCAAAATGAAATATTCATTTATTAATAATGACTCCATGACAAAGCATATACGTAATGTCATATATATTTTTCAAGTCATTTTTGATAACTACCAACCACAATTGTGGGACAGCTAAGGGTTCCTCGTATGAAACCGTGTGAATTCAATTGCATTTGTTTGGTTATCACAGTTGAATTGTTTATCATTCACAATAATCGTTTTTGTTGAATATTATTATTTTTTGAAGAACATATAGAAGCAAATCGGAAGATTTTTTTGAGGTTTTTCAACCACAGATTTATTTTTTGAGAGGAATTTTATATCTGATTTGATTGGAAATTACAATTGATCGATTTGGCTATCGATTTCAATGTCTGTTTATTCAAGTGTGATTTTGTTTATTTGTCTGTTTATGAATTTGTGATAATTTTTTTCTTGAATTTGGTGTTTTGACGTTAAATCTGGCAACATATAATGCGTTTGTTTTACAATTTTTTTTTCCTTTAAATCTGGTCTTTAATTTTAAATTTTTTTTTTTTTAGGACTTTTATAGTTCTTATGTTATTTTAGACTTATATGAATTATTATTTTTATAAGCCAGTTACAATTTTCAAACTAATTTGAACCTTTATGTATCATTTTTTTTATAAGCCAGTTACATTAATTGATGGAACTGACTTTTACTATATATAAGCTAGTACATTTTGATTTTGCCAGTTGAACTAGTTGGAAAATGATATAATTAAAAGTCCTGAAAATATCATATACTCTTCTTTTTCTTTTTTTAAGGTAAAGATGGTTCATTTGTATTCATGTGGAAGAAAAGGGTCAAGATGACAAAAGGAAATTAAAAAGGGTCAAATTTACAGATGGTCACTCTCACTCCATGATGCGAAAATGGAAATTCTTTTGTATAAAATGCATGTAACTTCAAATAATCGTTTATGTATATGATCATGATGATTTTTTGGGATGGGGTCAGGCGTATCAAAGCTCGTCTAGTTAAGATCCACTTGCTAGTTGTGTTGTTTATTCTAAATTTTGAAATTCATCATTTACCAAGCTGGAGGACTTTTGGAAATCATTGGATCATTTTTAGAACTAATTATGAAACTAATTTTACCTGTGCAAAATCAGATTTCAGATAGTCAGTTCTCAACAAGTTTTTTTTTTAAAAAATTGTAAAATTATTAGTTTGAAATTAGATTTTCTATGATTATGAAAAAGATAATTGATAATAACATTTTAAAAATAATCAAAATTTGAAAATTGGTTTTAAATTTGATCTAAATTTTCATTTTAAACAATTTTCAAAATATGTTTTTTTTTCAATCAGTGTTTTATAAATAAAATACTTTTATAAGTAATCATTCGAAAAAACTATTTTATTGATTTTTAATAAATAAAAAAAATTAAAACAAAAAACAACGTGTCAAAACACAATCTGAAAATGATTGTTACTAAATAATCCCCTATTTGTAATCAATTTTTAAAAACATCTTAAAACAATTGATTAAGGAAAAAACTATCTCAATCAACAATTTCACAAAGCTTTTGTTTGTTGACTTTTATGACATAAAAATCAAAATCCAATATCAAAAGTTACAGTTCAAGATAACCCCTTTAAACCCAATTACCTAAAACTCATGTTACAAAAACACAATCTATTTTACAATTGGTTTAAAAAAAAAAAAACTCAATCTATTTCCCTTGTCACGGGCGACGTCGACCGGCGTCTGGCCGCGGACGTTGGCAATTCCCCTATCTCAAGCAGCGCTACCATCTCAAGCAGCGCCACCACCATCTCCCAGTTCCCGTTCGCCGCCGCCCTATACAAAGCCGTCCTCCCATCTGCGCTCTTCGCGTCCTTATCCGCCCCTCACTCCACCAACATCCTCACCATCCTCACGTGCCCCTTCCCCGCCGCCACGTGCACCGACGTCCTCCCCTCCAACACCCCCTCATCTATCATCCCCTCCACTGCCTCCCTCCTGTCCTCCCACCCCGCACTAGTGCCGCCGCCTCAGCAACCCTCGCGCCGCCTCCGCGTCTCCGGCGGAGACGGCGTGGAGGAGAAGCGCGAGGTAGACGACGCGGAGCTTGACGTCGTAGGTGGCGGCGTGGCGGAGGAGAACAAGGCCTTGACGGAGTTGGGGTGGTGGAGGTCAAAGGCGGTGACTGAGGCGACGACGGTTTTGATGAGGAAGCAGTCGGAGGGGGAACGGGGGAAGGAGGAGGGGAGGGAGGGTTGAGGTTTGAGGATGACGTGGAAGGAGGAGGAGGAGGAGAGGTGGGGGGGGGGGGGGGGGGCGGAGGGACGAGGTTTGGACTTTGAAGGCTATTGGGGGGTTGGGTGGAGGGATTTGTGGGTGACTTTTGTTGGAATTTTATTGTATGAGTTACAGATGAAATCATTGCATGCATTTGTAACTCCTACCTTCATTATTTAGTGGAGGATGTGAATTAAATGGAAAAAGCGTTTCAATTGAAATCAGTTTCATTAGCATAAAAATGGTTATAATTAATTGTGATTGTCCATTAGAATTTAAAGCATATACGTTTTCATGTGTGTTGTGACTATAAATATTCATGGCTAACTCTCATGCATGAGAGGAATATAATCAGAGAAATAATCTCTTATGTGTAGTGGTGTTTTAGCCAACATAGCTGATTCCACTGTGTTATAGATTTTATTTTACTCATTTTTCCTCCAAGCCATAGTTCTCGACACCTTGTTGTTTGATCCAATTCCTGATCTGGGTGTCTGAAAAGATTGTAGTCTGTTCACCGTGGTTCTTCCGTAGCTTGCACCCCGGAAGAAAAAAACTATTGTCGTCGTATCTCTCAGTGATATGAGCCATTCAACCCTATGCGTGAGGGTGCCTTATTCACCAAAGACAAAGTGTCTTGACTCACTTCTGCATTTCTTGATACACTTTTCTAATCCCTTACTCATTTATTTCGTGCTTTTACGATATATTTTAAAGTATGCATGATTTAATATATATTTGATGCTTATATTCTTAATGTGTTAATTATAAGAATTTGTGTTCAGCCTAATATTTATTTGTTACGGATAAATTTTTTTAACATCGGTGAATAAGTACACAAATTCTTCTATTTGAAATTAATATATGCTAGATTTAAATGGATTACATGTGTTAATCTTTGTTAGAGATAATGGGAAATGTTGGATATACGGAATGGCATGCATGCAAATATTGGAATAAAATGCATCCGTTATGTTTTATTTTTTCATAAACGCATATGATGTGTTAAATTTGCATGAAACAATTGCATGCATTTACAAACATGAGTTACAAATTATTCATTACCGTTGAGCGTTATAAATATTCATGTTCTAATACGATTTAATGTAAATAGATACTTAATATCATCTGAATATTGATATTCAGAAAAATTGGTGTAAAAGAATCTGGTTAATTCTCCTCTAATTTTTCATTTTCTAAATAAACATCTCTCTGGGCCGTAGAGTTCAATTTAATTTGAAGTATTATTTACTGGTTTAATCTCTAAATAAGGTCAATGTTCCATCATATAATGTTTGTCGGTTATCTTATTTTCCTTTGATAAATAAGGATGGGTGGCATTTGTTTATGTTCTATGAAAAGAAAAAAAATGTCATGCATGCATTTTCATATGGGGTCTCATTCTGCATGAGTATGAGTTGGGATTGCTGGCCATATCTTTCATGAGATAATATATGTCATGCAATGAACGTTTTATCTTTTCAAAAACTGTGAACAGGTGCATTGAAACCATTTCAAAACAGTAATGCATACATACATGTGATGTTTGCTCTATGGCCGCAGCCGCAGGTCCCCCTTGTGTTGGGACGAGGTCGGAGAGCGCCAGTTGGAGGGACCAGAGATCATCCACCAGACCTCAGAGATGGTGAAGACGATTCGCAAGCGTATCCGAGTTGCTCAGAGTCGTCAGAAGAGCTACGCCGACCGTCATCGCCGTGAGCTCGCCTTCGAGGTTGGTGACCATGTCTTCCTGAAGGTGTCCCCGATGAAGGGCATCTTCCGTTTCGGCATGCGGGGCAAGCTGAGTCCGCGTTTCATTGGGCCGTTCCTCATCCTTGAGCGAGTTGGAGAGGTGGCCTATCGCATAGCTCTGCCCCCACAGTTGGCTCAGGCCCATGACGTCTTCCATGTCTCGCAGCTGAGGCGTTACGTCCACGATCCTGCTCACGTCATCCCGTTCGAGCCGCTCCTCTTCAAGCCGGACTTGTCATTCGTGGAGCAGCCGATTGAGATCCTGGACCGCCGCGAGAAGAGGCTCCGCACCAAGACTGTCCAGCTGGTCAAGGTGCGATGGCAGCACCGTTCCGGTGCCGAGGCCACTTGGGAGCTCGAGGACGCCATGCGTGACGCATATCCGCATCTTTTTCCTTCCTAGATGTTTTTGTATTTATTTTGAGGACAAAATTTCCTAAGGGGGGAAGAATGTTATATATGTGTCACTTTTAGCCTTCTGGTAACCATTGGAGCATTCTAGCAGTTTTTCAACTTTTTCTTTTTTAAATCGGAACTGCTAAAATCTCAAACTTTTGGCTATCACCATGAGTTTGAGAGCTCCGATTGAAAATCTAACTGCATATTATGTGTCCTAGTGCCATTTCAAGCCACTCACGAAAATTTCATCGAATTCCGGTAACGTTTCAGAATTTCGCAGTTCCGAATCGTATCCGGGTTTTGACCGAGCGAAAAGTCATTGGGAGACTTGACTTGGTCAATGTTGACCCTTGACTTGGTCAATTGGTTTTGTTTGGTAGTGTGGTTGGGTTGACTAGGGTCAAAGCTCACCTAAACCTAACTAAACCTAATTAGCCCTAAGTGTAAGTGGGTGTGAGTGTGTGTGGTGTGTGTGTGTGCCTAAATAAAAGTCCACGCCCAAGAATAGTTCCCCCTCCCCTATTCATCTTCTTCTCCACCTCTCTCAATCTCTCTCTCCCTTCTCTTTAAAACCCCCATTTGATCTAGCTAGAGTGGTTGAACAAGAAAACCCTAGAAGGAGAAAAGGAAGGTGAGGACCCGATCTATCTTTCCATGGTCTTGGATTTCCATTCCCCTTTGTTTTTCCTCCTCTCTAAGCTTCTTTTCTCCTCTGTTTTCAGCCCCTCTTTGGCTGAGAAGAGGGCTTGGTGGTGGAGGTCTTGGTGGTGAAATCGGTGCGCGAAGAGCACCCGAAGTTCCCTCCTTTCCTTTCCTCCCTTGGGTAAGCTTTCCTCCCCCTTATTTCTAGTTTAGATGCATGTTTAGGATGTGTATTTGGATGTGCAAGGTGTGCATGTGTGTTTGGGGTGAGGGAGGGCTGAGGGAGGTGGTGGGGTTGGCTCGGGCGCGCGTGCGGACTCATCCGTGCGCGCGATGCTGCGCACGCAAGCAAGCGCAGGCATCGCTTGTTATATATGTGTCACTTTTTGGCCTGCTGGTAACCATTGGAGCATTTTGACAGTTTTTGAGTTTTTTTTGTTTTTCGATCGGAACCGCTAAAATTTTGGACTGTTAGCTATCGTCCTGAGCTAGAGGACTCCAATTGAAAATCTAACTGCATATTATGTGTCCTGGTGCCTTCCTAAGCCACTCATGCAATTTTCATGGAATTCTGGCAACGTTTCTGAAATTTCACAATTCCGGGGCGTATCTGGGTTATGATCGAGGGAGAAGTCCTTGGGAGAGTTGACTCGGTCAAAGTGGGCCCATGACTTGGTCAACCCTTTTTGTTATTATTTGTGGTTGGGTTGACCCAAGTCAAAACTCACTTATCTCACCAAATCCTCACTTAAGCCCTAATTAATCTTGATTAACCCTAATCTAAGTGTTGACTTTATATAAGTGGGGTGAGAAAAGTCATGCACTATTCATCATCTTCCTCATTTTGTTCTCTCTCTCCCTCTCTCAAAAACCTCCTTTTGAGCCCCTTGGAGTGCCCAAACCTTAAAACCCAAAGCATAGAAAGGTTAGATCGGCTCCCGATCTATCTACCGGTAGTTTCAAATTCGAATTCCGAGGTGTTTGGCCCCCTCTTACCCCCTCTTTTCTCCTCAGATTTGGGCCCTTCTTTGGCTAGGAGGAGATCTTGGTGGTGGGAGGCTTTGGGGAAGCATTTCGGTGCAAAAGGAGCTTCCGGTTCCCTTCCTTTCCTCTTTTTCCTTTGGGTAAGCTCTCCTTCCTTGCTTTTCTTGTTTAGATGCTTGTTAGGAGGGTGGGTTTGGGTGTTGGTGGCGGTGGGGGGTGATTGGTGGCTGTTTGAGGGTGGTCGGGGGCCTCAGGTGGCCGGTGGGTGGTGGAGAGGTGCTCGGGTAGGGTATAGGACTGTCTCGGGCAGGGTAGCCGGGGGTCTCGGGCAGCTCAGGCAGCAGGCCGCACCAGGTGGCCGGGCGCACGAGCGCGTACACGCGGGCATGCGCGCGTGGGCGTGCTCTCGGGTGGTGCGGAGGGGGAAGGCGTGCTGGGCGCGCTGGGTTGGCCGGCTGGGCTGTCCCGGGCGGGATGCCGGGCGTACTGGGAGCGCTCGGGAAGGTTGGCTGGGTAGGATGGCTGGGCTGTGCGCGCTGGTAGGCCGGGCAGGCAGGCTGGGCGCGCAGGTGAGCAGGGCAGGCGGTGCTCGGGCATCAGGCGGGTAGTGCCCGGGCGGGCAGGCGAGCGGTGCTCGGGCCACTCGGCGCTGCGCGCAGGCAGGCAGTGCGGGCAGGATGGCAAGCGTGCTGGGCGCGTGCTGCCAGGCGCGCTGGGCGCGTGTTGCCGGGCGTGCGCGTGGGCGCTGGGTGAGGGTCCCGGGCGCTGGGCACTGGGTCACGGGTGCTGGGCGCTGGGTGAGGGCCCCGGGCGCTGGGCGCTGGATGCTGAGCTCCACGCGGGCAGGGTGTGCAGGCCGTGCGGGTGTGCGCGCGAGTTGCTGCACTGGGGCGCAGCGAGCGCGCGGTGCACCCGGGGTGATCTGGCAGGGAGTCCGGGCGTGCATGCTGGGCCCGACAGTGCACCTGGGCGCGCGGGCCGGGGCTCGGGTGTGCGCCCGGGGCGGGTGGCCGTGCGAGCGGCTGCTCAGGGGTGCGAGAGTGAGTCGGGGTGCTTGGGCTAGCGTGCGTACGTGCCGTATGTACGTTTTCCCAAGTGTTGGGTATTTTTAGTGTATTTTGGTGTAATTGTGGATTTTGCTCACCAAGTTCATATCATGTCTTGAAGATCTTGACGGACGGTCGCGCGACGACCCGATTTCCGGTGAGTGGGACAACCCAACCCAGTAGAGAGGCGTTATACTCATTTGGGCGTGTGCCGACCTCTTCTGGGGCACCATAGCTAATATTAATCTGTTTTGTATGTATGTGTATGATCCATGCAAGCATGTTTTATTTGTAGTACGCATGCTACCCTAGACTTTTATGTTAGGGACTTACGCCCTTAGGTTGTGTAAGAGCCATGCATCATGTTCCCTTGTTATCATGCTAGGAAAGCCCCGACCGACGCATGTCTCCCATTTAGTTTAACTTAATTAAATCAAATGCAACTTGTGGTATTTTTAGTTGCCTTAAGGAATGTTAAGGGGCCTTGCGAGGTCAACATTGAGACCCGGGCTAGGGTGCTCCGTGTTCCTTGTTTGGTTGTCGGGATGTCCTATGTCGGGACCTCTTGGTGTCCTCCCAAGGTTTCTTTTCCCGATATTCATTTAATTATGTGTTTATATTACTAAAAGCATGCCTTAGAGAATATTATAACCTCGGGGTTATAATATATGTTTCCCCTCATCTTGGCTATGCGCCCTGGAGGAATTCTGATGAATTCAAGACATTAGAGTTATTGAGATGTATTGTCAGCGGATCTGAGTGGATCATATGCGTATGGATAGGCTGTTCCGTTCCCTTCGTTGGATCCGAGTAGAGACTGCCCGGCATTAGAAAGGCTACATCATGGAAGGCTCCCATCAGTAGGCACCTCATGATTTGGGACGGACTATGCTGAATGTGGGAGTGACCAAGCGGCCTACGGAGTGGGGAGAAACTATCGGTGGACCAAGGGTAACCGACAGCCTAGTCAGTCCCAAAATCCTATGTCACCTTTGGAGAGGTGAGGGTGAGGGTGTGGTGGGTCGTCGATGCAGCGACCTACAGGATTGTGTAGTTCCAGATTTCGAGGTTTTTAAATGACAATTTTTGGTTAATATAAACTGTGATGCATGGGTTGTGCTGTTCACTGAGTGTGTGGCTCACCCCTCGCATAATTATTTTCTCCAGTGATTACCGAGGCGGACCTGAAGGAGGAGCTCCTTGAGGCGTCTCATCAGTAGCGAGCAGCGCCACGTCCGAGCGAGTTTTTGAGGCCATCAGCACCCTTTCCTTGTATGTATATATTTTTGTGCTTGGACACCCAGTTGGGATTTTATTCAGATGTATCATGTATATTGGCTCTCACAGGACAGACGATTGTGTATTGAGTCTGTAGTATGTTTATTTACAGATTCAGTCTTTTGTTTCTGCATTTTGTGTATATATTATGTCAGCCTTTTTGTTGTCTTTGTGTCATTCTAATTTCCTGTTTATGATATAATTATTGACCTCCCGTATAGACTGCTGATATCATGTATACACTTGCCGCGTCCCGGGGACGGCCGCCCTGGGGCGTGACAGCGCTGGGCGCGTGCTGTCGGGTGCTCCGGGAGCATGCGTGCGCGGGTGCTGCGCAGGGGGCGCAGTGCGCGCGGGGCGAGCGGGCGTGCGCGCGAGGTGCTGCGCTGGGGCGCAGTGCGCGGGGGTGCACCCGGGGCTGGGCGCGCGGGCGCGCGCGAGCTGCGCGTGAGCGGGGCAGCGTGCCCGGGGGCGCGGGCAGGCGCGGGGCAGCGTGTCTGGGCGCGCGGCAGTGCGATGATAAGCGTATTATTTGCACATTTAATCCCCTTAATTTATTTTTATATTTCCTAATTTTATGTGTAATAATGACTAATATTAGAATTTATTTGTTATTGCAGGTAATTGAGATAAATGATGATTATCAATGCAAAATATTCTATAAAGCATTTAAAGATATGAAGGAGAATCAAGAGGATTCTTGAAGATCCAAAATTATGCTAGATAAAGATTTGGTGAAGAGAGAATCAAAAATCAAAATCCAATCAAATATTCTTCAAATCAATGTTAAAACCGTCCCACTATTTTGACCATAACTTTTGCCTCAAATATCATATTTTGGCCCAAAATATGGCGTTGAAAAGATATTTTCAAGATCTACAAATCAATGTTTCATGAATATTTTGCAATTCCACCTTATTAGGGGTCAAAAATTCATCCGAAGATTCTGCAGAAAATTAATGACGGGAATGAAAGATTTTACCTTCTAAAATTGTCAAATATTCATATGAGGAAGGTTTATGGTCAATCTTGACCATCCAATTCATTGCAAATCAATGGTCAAGATTCAAGGCTGGAGGCTATAAAAGGAACACATATGAAGCCAAGAAAAAAAAAATCAAAGAAGGAGGCAAAGGGACAACCAAAGGAGAAGAAAGATTCAAGAGTTTTGCTTTGTTTTTGTTTTTATTTTCTTCTCATATCTTTGGATGTTTGTATATATTTAGATCTGAATTTTAATATTACTTTAGTATTTTTATTTTCAAGAATTTTTCAATAATATGATGTCTTTTATTTTTTTATTTAGTTTGATCATGTTTTCTAGTAGCTAAATCTTCAACTAGGGTTGAAGATGAAACCATGCAATGCTAGTTTAGGATTTTATATTTAGATCTGAATTCTCCATATTGTTTGCTTTATTGAATATCAATCTCTCCTTCAATTCTCTTTTGAAACCTTTCACGTGAATTTCTTATTACCTTCTTCAAAAATCTCTTGTATTTGATTTGATAAAATATGCTTTGATTAGGTTCTCTGATATTTTATGCTCTTCTTAACAAGTTGAATATTGAGTTGGTAGATTTTATAAAGGGAAGGGAGATAGATCATTTTATGAAATAATTAATATAATTTTAAATATTTAATTTCCGATTGGTATTTGACTAACGTCAATATTGATTGAGTTATATGGTGGAGTTTCACATTTGAATATAATCCCTAAATTGGTATTGCATGGTGGATTCTAAAACCCTAGTTATCTTTTTATATTAATATTCATTTTTAAAAAAATAAAAAAAATAAACCTTCATCAATCTTCCTGTCTAATTCGATTAGTTAAATCAATTAATAATTTAATTTGAACAATTCTCTGTGGGATCGACCCGTATTTGCTAGATCTATACTTCTGTAATGATCCGTGCACTTGCGGTAATTAATAACAACTTTAATAATTCAATCATGTGCCCAGGGCACGGGCGTGCATGCGTGTGTGCGTACCCGTGCGTGTGCGTGCGGGTGGCCGTGCACATGGCTACCGTGGGTGTGGGAGTGGGTCGGGGCACTCGGACCCGCGTGCGTACGGGCCCGTATGTACGCTTGTCCGAGTGTTGGGTATTTTTAGCGTATTTTGTATGTATTTGTGTATTTTACTCACCGTGTTGAATACCCTGTCTTGCAGATCTTGACGGACAGTCACGCGACGACCCGGGTATTGGTGAGTGGGACAATCCAACCCAGTAGGGAGGCGTTCTATACACTTAGGAGTGTATTGCCCTCCCCTGGGGCACTATAGTTCATATTAACTTGTATTAAGTGTAACTATGCATGCATGATTATTATGTAGTATCCATGCCACCCTAGACCCTGTATGTTAGGGATACCTGCCCTTATGATATGTATAAAGGCCCATGCATCCTGATACTATGTTTTCATGCTAGGAAGCCTCGACCTACGCATGCGTCCCATTTAGTTTAATTTATTTAAATCAAATGTGAGTTTTTGTAATTAGCATGCCTTAGAGAATATTATAACCTTGTGGTTATAATATATGCTTCCCCGCATCTTAGTTATGCGCCCTGGAGGAATTCTGAAGAATTCATGACATTAGTAGAGTTGCAATCGGTGTCGGCGGATCCAAGTGGATCGTATCCGTGTGGGTAGGCTGTTCCTCTTCCCTTCGTTGGATCCGTGTAGGGACTCCTCAGCGTTAGATAGGCCGTCCTGACAGAGGGCTCCCATCTGTAGGTACCTCCGATGCGTCGGACTGTGCTGATCGTGGGAGTAGACCAGGCGAGCTACGGTGTGGAGGAGAGGCTATCGGTGGACCAAGGGTGATTAACAGCCTAGTCAGTCCCAAAAGCCATGTCACTTATTGGAGGGTGAGGGTGAGGGTGTGGTGGGTCGGCGATGTAACGACCCACAGGATTGTGTAGTTGTTGCCACTTAGAGGCTTTGAATGATTTGAGGTTAATATGAATTGTGATGCATGGGTTGTGCTATTCACTGAGCGTGTGGCTCACCCCTCGCATATATTTTTCTCTAGTTATATCTGAGTCGGATCTGAAGGAGGAGCTCCCCGAGGCACATCAGCAGTAGCGGAGCAGCGTCACGTTCTGCGAGTGAGAGGACATTAGCATCCCGTTTGATTGTATGTATTGTACTCTGTGCTTGGGCACCCGTTTGTATATATTTTTTTTGATGTCATTGTATATTTATTGGCTCTCACAGGACAGTTGATTATGTATCGGGTCTGTAATATGTCTTTGGATTACAGACTCAGTCTTTTAGCTTCCGCTATTTGTGTATATATTATGTCAGCCTTGTTGTTGTCTGTGTTGTCATTTTTGATGTTGTTTAGGGCATGTTATTGACCTCTTGTATAGACTGCTGATATCATATATACCATTGCCGCGCCTCGGGGACGGCCGCCCTGGGGCGTGACATTATTCCTGTAGTCTTAACACAGTATATGATCTGTCTAATAAAAAAAATACTCGAGTAGAAAAATGCAAAAGCATTTCACATATAATTACTTTGCTCATCATTAAATATATTCCTTTGGACCTAACATTTTCTCATGTTTGGGGGGATGGGCTCAGCTGGCTAGGGTTTTGCATTAGATTGAATGCAAAAATAATAGTGTTGTTAAACTCAGTTTTTTTCTCAATCCAAAACACAGTCTTATATACCACATTATAAATCCAATGAAACATATACTTCGTTAGATGTTGTATATACCACATTAAATATTTTCTTTCACTTATTAAAAATGGGTTCTCATTCAACTCGAAATGGAGCGATATCTATTTTTATCAAAATATATACACATTAGATGATATTTACTATATTAAAAAATTAAAAACACGTGAGGTCTGAGTTTTTGTTGGTGTATGTGACCGAGTCTAAAATTTTCCAATATAATATTTGGAAAAGAATCCTACTACATGGGCCCATAATTTAAGCCCCATTATATGTCATAATCTAATTTAGGTCTATCAATTATTTGAAAAAATATTTGTATCCTATCCAAATTTGTATATGAAAATTCAGAAAATATCTGATATCCAAAAATCCGTATTCGTATAAGAAAAAAATATCCATTTCCAAAAAAATTTAAATCGGATATGGATATGCATGTGTCCGATTTGAAAAATATATAAATATGAAAACATTATTATATTATTATTTATTTAATTATATATTTATATTTTTAGGATTAATATTAGTTTTTATTTTTATTTTTATACTAAAACATATAATGTTTTGTGTATATACTTATAATTTTATTTATTAGATTTTTTACATATTTCAAATATTAGATATATGATTTTTATTTTTGGATATTGGATCTTTGAATATTTTAATCATTCCATATTCATTTTAAATTTTTGGATACTTTGGATAATTATCCATATCCGAATCCAGAATTTCGGATCCAATATGAATACTTACTTTCAATATGTTGTATATCGGATACGTATAATTTTCTGGATATCCAGTTCGAATACGGATATAGAAATTGGGCTATCCGTCCAATTGACATGTTTAATCTAATTGGTGGGATGTCTGACTTTCAAATTACCTTTAAAAAACAAAATACCTAAATACTCTTCATTAAAAACCCACGTTGTTTTCTTTTTGTCCGATTTTCTCTCCTTCACATAAGCCCTAATGCTTCTCCATCAAAACTCCAATTTGGGGTAGCATTGTCTCTAAAGTCCATTAATCATTTCATGAAATCATGAATGGAAGGAGTAAGTTGGGGATAAATTTGCACATTTAATCCAGAGGAAGGAATTTGAGTTTTCAATCCCATTGTATTTGCAGCTGTTGGCATCGATTTTGAAGCAAAAGATGTGTTTATCTGCAAATCATATGAGAACAATATAAATGATGTCTAAAGAAATTAATAGTCAGTTATTCCACTAACTGAAATGAGAGAAAAAAAAGTGAGAAGCAATGTTTTAAAATTCGAACCGTTTAATAAACCGGAAAAATGAACGGGTCAAGGGTCACTGGTTCAACTGTTGGGTCAACCGGATTTGAACCAGACATAATTAGAATATAATAAATATTTTAATTATCATTATTAAATAAAATATATGAAATATTTTTAAAAAACTTTGTATAAAGCTTTTATTTAACATCATAAAAGATTTTTGTATATAAAATCTAAATTTTTTTATTAGATTTTATATTTTAATAAGTGATTAGTTACAATCTATACAAATAAAGAACCATTCGATGTAATTAAGTTGTAGCCAGTTCACAAAAATTATTGATTCAACTGGTGGGTTGATTAGGTTTTACTAGTTTTTTATATTATCGGGTTTTAAGGGTAAATCGAACCAGAATTCAAAGCGGATGAATGTTTAACTAGTTCAACCGGGCATGTCGGGTTTTAAAACACTAGTAAGAAGTAAACATATATAGAAAATATCAAAAAAGAACTTCATCTACAATGCGGTTATAGAATCATCAGGCGAGTTGTGATTCAAGTTGTAAAGTTTTACTCAAAAATTAAATATGCATCTAGATTTTATGGAATATAATCGGTTTTGGAACAATGTATTTGAATTTTAATTATAAATGAATTTTTAATGCAACAGAGTTTTCAAAACACGCTTCTGGATTTCATAAAATGTAACTAGATTTGAAATAATATATCTGAAATTTTTTATTAAAATTGAATATTCAATGCAATTAAGTTTTCAAATTTAAACATACATCTAGATTTCATAGAATATATTGTTTGATGTGGAATAATGTATTTGAATTTTTTAAATTATAATCGATCTTTTAATGCAACTGAGTTTTCAAATTTAAGCATACATTTAGATTTCTTAGAAAGTAACTCGACCAGGCATAATGTATCTGAATACCAAATGCACTTGAATTTCCATATGTAATAGTGTGTAGATTTCGTAGCATATAACTGTATCTGGAACAAGGTATCTGAATTTCATAAAATGAAACTATAAATATGTAGATTTCATAAAATATAACTAGCTCTAGAACAATGTATCTGAATTTCATAGGTAAAAATGTATAGATTTCGTAGAATGTAATTGTATCTGGAACAATGTATCTGAATTTCATAGAATGTAACTGTAACTGTAGATTTCATAAAAATGTATTTACATATGGAGCAATGTATCAATATGTAATCATGGAGCCTTTGTTTGATCAAAACAAAAAATAGCGATTGTATGAATATATGAATATAGCTTAGTATAGGAAATACCTGTTTGATTTGCATTGTCTAACCATTCATTTTTAATTTTATTGCAGGACCCCAAGGATTGTAAAACCCATAAAAAAAAGACAAAAATTATTACCCTTAGTACAGATTATACTTACAAATTAATCATTCATTAAATAACATTGATAAAAATCACAAAAACATATGCAAAAAAATAAAATCACAAAACATAATGCAACTGATTTTCAATCACATTTGAAATATTTCAAGATTTTAGTAAAAACAATAATCCAAAACAACCAAAAACACATTTTCAAATGTAAAACAACCAATGTAACTAGATAATATAAAATAAAATTAACATATTAGGAATTAATCAATAAGTAAAAACAGATAGAATAACATCACTATAGCATTGAAAATATTAGTTGATGGCTATAAGTAAATGGGGATTAGTCATTAAACAAATTTATTAAAATCCTTTATTATCCTAAAAAAATTAATTAAATTAATTAAAAAAATAAACTATATTACATATAATTTATAGTTTTAAACAAATCAATTCCAATTGAATTTAAACAAATTTATAGTTTTAATGCACATATAAGTAATTTTTTAAATAGGATTTTGAAATTTGTTTTTATAATGAAAATACACAATTTTCTGACCGTAGGAGACTAGCTAGGTGACGAGGGAATTTCTGTGTTCCAACATTTGAAAGGTATTTTGGTCATAAAAATACTAATTGAGATTTTTAACAATTTTTTTAAGGTGAATATCTCGTTAACCAAAATGAAATATTTCTGGAATATGCTCCTTGTGTTAACGAAATATTGACTTAGGGACTAAAATCATTAATCAAGACAAAAGATAAGGACCTAAGGGAATTTACTGATTTTATAGTGACTTTTTCCAATTTTCATGGAGTTATATTGATTTTTCCCAAAATATAGTTTAAGATTTCAAGATCAGATTCAATGAATCTAGTATTTCTATAAAGCATAATATTACAAGGGGTTTGGATCATCTGCTTGTTTTTTTTACTTGTTTTATGCTTTGATCAATCAGACGATCATAAATACATCATATAAAATGAATCCATTTATCCATTCATGATTTGATATATTTATAACCGTATTGTGTGTATTGTGTGTATTTGAATGTTATAAGTGTGATTGTAACATGATGTGTGTGGAATCATTAACTAATTGTATATGTAACTGATAAATTGAAATATATAACTTATTTTTTGGTTATATGTATGTCCCTATTTGTTTGATGTAAACTGACAATGGGTGAATGTAATTGTTTTCTGATTAAAGTAACTTACTTTTTGTTATTTGAAACTGTCAATTTCAAAAATGCAATCAATTTGATATTGAATGTAACTTACTTTTGAAAAATGTAGTATGCGTGAATGTCATGATATACTTGGAGCCTTCAGTACTTGGATATATAAACTAACAAAATTTAAAGAATGTAACTGACATTTGGTATATGTTATTGAATTTTTTGTTCTATGTAACTAACTACTATATATTGTAATAGATTTTTACTCAAAAAAAGTCAATTCTAATACCATACAGTGAAATGTAACTGATTATTACAAATGTAACTGAATTCATGAAGTGTTTTGACTATACTGAAGGGGAAAAAATCATATAAGTGAAGAAAGCACCACAACAACCTCAGTTTTTGTACGTATATTTACAACATTACATGTTCCAAACTGTAATATAAAAAACCCTTTAACAAAATTCATTTTGGTTAAATTGCAGGATGAACTGTGGGATAGTGATCATTCATATTATGAGACGGTATGCCCTTTATGAAGAATTGCTGGCAAACATGACAAAGAATGTGTACACATACGTTAGAGCACACCTCATAAAAAATTTCTTGAATGACAAAAAGATGACATACAGAGATGATGATCACAGAGTTAAAACAATGTAGTTTGATCAGTGACTCTGAGTGTTTAGTCATGTATATATGTGAAAATTTTGTCATGTATATGAGTGCAAAACAAATTTTTGAAAGAAGCAAACATCTTCACAATGTACTGTGATGTGTTTAAATGAAAAACTATAATTTCTTATGCTTTTTTATGTTTTGAAGAATATAAAGCAACTGGTATTGGTTGATTGTTTGTCACTAACATAGATTATGATTTATGCTAAATGTATCTAAAATTTGGAACATGTAGTAGTATTGTTATAAAACCTTCTAGAAAAATTTGGAACATAAATTTGCAATGATGTAAGTAGTTTAAACTGAAATATAATTAATTTTTTAAAAATGTAACTAACAATTTAACAATGTAACTGAATTATGATAAATGTAATTAGTCTCTCAAAGAGCACATTACAAAACCTTCCAAAAAAATCAATAAAAAGGTTACAAAACATGTCACTGGAAAAAGAAAACAAATGCTAAGGAAAATAAAGGAATCACGAAACAGCAAATCCAACTTGCTTTCTCTTTGGCTTGAAAACCTTAGATGTCATCATTTTCAATGGTAGCCGCCTTTTACTTTAACCCTTTATTGGAAAGTGAATAATTCAGTTTGGATGATTCCCTATGTTCCCTGTGTTCTTCGACCCTTGAGGAGAGTAAATACTTTTACTTCAACAAAGAAATCATTTTGTGGACTACTTACCATTGACAATGAATTCCCTGTGTTCCCTGTATTGAACAAACAAAAATCCACAAAAAAGCTATAAATGTGTTCATATATTTACCAAAAAATAAAAAATAAACATAGAATGAAAATATAGTACTCATATTAAAATTGGTTATGCAAGTCTGTAACACAAATTTATTTCACTAAAAGTTAGTTATCTTCAGATATATCATTAAGGTTTTCTACATAGCCTTATAACATTTCAGAAACAATTCCAAATGTAACTAAGTAATTAAAAATACACATTAATCCAGAAAAAAATGAATATAACTCTAACAAATGTATGAAATATGTAACTACTAATAAAACGTTAAACAACAACATGCCAGATTCAACCTACAACATCAAAAACATAAAAAAAAACACAAAATTCACAATCGCCAGATTATGAAACAGGCAGAATTAACATAAAAAATAGAATATGAAAACAGAAAAAAAAATTACATATACAAACAACAACAAACGCAACACTTAAATCAACCTCCATCGAAAATAATACCAAAATGTTCAGTTTTTTTATTTTTTTTTCAATCAGATTAACGGATGAGAAAGTCCTCCGGACATGAATTCGATTTGAAGATTCGATCAAACATCAAATCCGATTTGCCTCAAATTGTTTTTCAAAAGAATTGCATCGTGAAAATTTTTTCATTGTGAAAAATTGAGATTCAAAAATGGCAGATCTAAAAATAGAAAAATTGCAAAATAAATGCAAATAATTACTCGCTCATCCTAACTGCCCATTTATTACGGTGGAGGTTACCTAAAATCAAATCAGGGGTATTAAGGGTAATGTCATCAATGCCACTTCATGGGGCTTATATGGGGCCTATAAATCATTTTCCTATAGCCATATGTATTATTCAAACAGTGCTGCTACCTAGGCCCCATAAATTAAGCCCCATTTGTGAGCCCCAATAGGTGGCACTCTCCTATTGGTTCCCTATTTGACTTTTTCAAACCACCAAAATGTCAATGACAAAACTACCCTTCTTATAATTTTAAAAATTACCTCCAACTAGCTAATATCCTCATTAAAATCGTAACCGAATCCCACAAATGGGGGCACCATTAATTCCTCTCCCCAAAAAAATTTGAATGTTAGGGTTCCGATTTGGGCAAAACCATACGAATGAAAAAAAAAGAAAAAAATTAGGCGATCAAGATTTCAATCCATCTGATTCTCTTCCCCAACAAACCGTCAACAATGGCGAATAAAAAAGGATAGATTTCTTCCGCCAATCGAAACTTAACTGTCGCTTTGTATTTGTTTTTTTTTTTTTGACAAAAAAAAACAGGTCGTTTGTATCCGATAAAGAGGTCACGTTTTTTTTTTTTTTTTGCACTTCTTATTAGACGAAATCTTTTATTTTCAAAATAATATATAAAACGATTTCCTTCGATTATCTCGACTCCTGTTAATCTGATTGTATCTGATATCCATTTGAAGAATTATTGTTTCAAATACTTGCATCTGAAATAAAAAAAAATGATTTGAAATCAATGATTCAGATACATGCATCTGAATAAAAAAAAAATGTGTATCAAGATACATTGTCATTAATCTCTAATATATTATGAGATTGTTTTCTGATACATTGTCTTCGTCTGCCAGTGTATCAAGATTAAAGGAAAAATGAAATTACATTTTTCGATTGTTTAGGGTTTTCTCGTGTGCATATTTCGCTTCTGATGAAACAAAAACATAAGTCAGATACATGTATCTGAAAATTTTATATAATGTGCAATTGTTTCATGATTCAGTGAAACAAAATCTGGTTAACTGAGCAATTAATAGTAGCCAAATGAAATGTTTGAAATATCATATGCATGTAGATCATGAATTATTATATTATCTTTGATAATTAACATGCATTGTTTGATGAATATATCTTTTTTTTTTTTGTAAACAATCCATGTATCTTAATCAACTGTACATGTATCTGAAAACCTGTTATCAAATAAATATGAATCTGAAGCAATTATGTAGCAACAGAGAACCTAATAGTCACATTACAAGCTATTAACAAGTAGCCATGAATCAGAATGTGTTGTGTATTAAAAACTTCAATCTTATATTTTGGATTACTCAACTGTTTCTGTAAATCCCTTGATGAAAATAGATTAATGCTCTTGTAAAAATTGTATGTATCTGAATCAATTGTATCTGAAATTGTTATATAAAACATGGTTAAATCCTTTGGCTATATCTGAAAAAACAAACATTTGATAGCATTTATTTGTGTGCAATCTGGCTAATCATATGTATCTGAAATATAGATGGTATATATAGTTTTGATCTCTCTTATATTTGTTTAGAAACTCTTGATTTCATTTTTAAGATACACATGTATCTTAATACACAAAAAGACAGTGTTTGTCCACTGTTCGTATAGAAAAGACAATGTCATGTGTATGATACTGTATTAGGCATTTTAACTGCATCTGGATGTTGTACAAATTATGCAAAAGCAAAAAAAGACGGAGTTGCTGAACAAAGAAGAAACTGGGCATACTATCCCGAGTACAGATCTACAGTGCACATAATATTTGAAACATTTGCAGCAATAGAGTTGAGCCAAAGGCATTCAGACATTCAGACAATCTCTTCTACATTTTGCTGATCAGCCACAACAAACAATTCCTTCAACAAACTGGTTTTCACAGAACATGGATCATTGATGTCATCCAAATGAATTGAGTCTTCACATGTGTCCACAAAATCACCATCATTGCCTGGTGAAAAAAAAGAACATCAACCACATGTTATCAATTAAGATACAATAATGTATCTGAAAATCAAATGAACAAATATGATCTACATGCTACTCAGAACTGTATAGAAAATTCATAAAATGTCTTCAAAATGCCAACAATAAGCAATTACATATTAATCAGCTATATATTAATCAAATCCATAAAAATAAAAATAACAACCTTCAAAAAATGGGCTGAATTCAAATTCAGATACAGATGTATCTAGAATTTGAATTAACAAATACACATTTCATACAAGTGAATGTCTAGTGTATTTCAAAATCTTCAATCTGAATGAGTCGAATAATACTGATATAAAGCTAAAAAATATGATGAATGACACATTATGCATAATTATACACAAACACACAATCATAAACGATTGTACAGATCATACTTGGTACACAACAATGCATGAAAATCAAGATACAGCCCATGTATCTGAATTTAAAATAAAATTCAGATTCAATTAATGTATATAATGATTCAAAGTAATGACGAAAAATCAAACAATTTCATGGTCTACAAGCTAACTAGCAAAACACACATAGATTTTCAATGAAAGTCATTCAAGCTTTTATATACATACGACAATAAGCAATTGAATATTAATCAGATAGGCATCAATCAAATCCATATAAATAATAAATCAAACTTCAATTGGGCTAGAAAACAACATCAAGATACACATGTATCTGGAATTGGGATTAACACACACATTTCATACTACCGAATATTGAATCTAATGGGTTGAATACCAATCATTCAAAGCTATAAAATATGCTGAATGACTTAATATGCATAAATGTACATATACACACCACTAAAAAACTGATTATACAGGCTTGAATGTAAAACACAAGAACGCATCAGAATTCAGATACACCACACGTATCTTAATTTAAATTAAATTATGTATAAAAAAAATTATATGATGATTCAAAGGAACAGTTAAAAAAATCAGATCAAATTCAATTATTCAGATCGAAAACAGTCTAACCTGAATGGATCGCCATTGTTTCCACCACAATCGTGTAATTCTTATATTCTCAACCGATCAAACTGAAAAAAAATAACGATTACGATGTTTGTTTTCATTTTCACCGAATAAACTGGATCTAAAAATTCTAAATCATCAATTTTTGGTGTTCCGATTGGCCTAACCTGAATGTTTGCACCACAAACAGATCGCACAAAAACAAAAACGAAACTCGTTTTTCTCTTCTCTTCTCCGCCGATCAAATATGAATGAAAAAAAAAATTGATGTTTGTTTTCGTTGCGAGAGAACAATCAGAAAAAAAAATGAAACTCGTGATTTTTTATTTTCTTGAACGTGCAATTGAATTCGTATATTCCAGAAAAGGAAGTGATCTCCATATCGTAACTAACCCCGTAATTATTGGTCCGGTTATGGAAACAACAAAGAGATAAATTGTGAGAACTAACCCCGTAATTATTGGACCGGTTATGGAAACAACGAAGAGATTAATTATGAGGGGGTAATATAGAAAATTCACACTTGCCATCTCATGAGGCTTAGGATGGGGTCTATCAATTGGGACCCAAAAATCATTATTGATACAGAAACAGAAACATCCTAATAGCAAATCAAATCAAATATCAATAATGATTCCCAAGCCTCAACTTTCTAGACTCCATCACAGGCCCCATGATGTGGCAGTAGGACATTACCTATTATACCCTCTAATTGATAATCACCTCTAAACAAGGAAAACAGTTTGATTTATTCCTAGGATTGTGGAGATTTCATTAATTACTGTATTTTTTCTTCCTTGCATTGTGTAAAATCATTCATTCCTATTTTATGTAGGTAACAGTAACTTAATAATTTACGATGAACATATTCGTAGCAGTCCCAAAATTTTAATCTCGAGAAGTTTGAAAAACTGATTTGTTCTTTATCGAGTTGGATCTCCAACAATATCTTACGGATCAGGTTTGTCAATTATTTTTTTATCATTTTTTGATCTTATTGAATGAAAGTCATATGATTTTTTAAATTAAATTTTTGATGATCAAATATTCAATCTATGTTACATGTTTCAATTCAGAAAATGAATTTTTTTTTATGTTTTGATCACTATTTCACACTTTTTTTATATTTGTTTCGTTATGATTTCATAAATGTAACTTTTGATATTGTTACATTTAATTGTTAATGGTTCGTGTGATGTTTATATTAGACTTCCGAACTCGGATACTCATTTACACAATTTTGTTACATTTATAAATGTAACACTCTGAAATGTAACATTATCTCATGTTGTGCATTTCTTTTAACAATGCAAATAGAAATGACATATAAATGTAACAGTGAAGTATATACTTTTGCAGAGGATTCTGATACATTTTCTTTGGAAGGCAATGCACTAGAAATTGAAATAAATGATTTCAAAGAGTAAATGTAACTGTTTGACATTTAGGTAAATGTAATTGTTTGTTCCATCTATGTAAATGTATCAGTTTTTATATAAATGTAACAAATCGTTGTGAGAGATGTAAACATTTAAAAAATGTATTTGTAACTACCAATATAAAATGTAATTGTTTCATATGTTAACTATATGTGTTTTTTATTTAAATTTGAATACAATAAATACCTAAAAAAATGGGTCGTTTGATGAAAACATTTTTGATAATTTTTTATGTAATCTAGGTTCAATTATAATTATAATACAGGTAATGATTTCAAAATTCAAAATTTGAAATATGTAAATGGATTTTAAGATTCACATAAAAGAGTCATAACCGAAAAGAGAAAATGGGGGGATTTTGGTTAATGAGACACCTCATATGGGACTTGTGGGTGGGACTTATATTGTGAGGCCTAGGTATCATAACTCATCAAATATTAAAGAGTTCTTACATATATAAGCAAAATAATAAATGAAATATATTACCTTTGAAAATAATGGTGGATCTGGACATATATTAGATAATAAACAATAATAAAAATAATTGATTGTAAGATAAGTAAATTCATCATTCTCATATATGCATCAAATATATGAAGTAATATCAATATTTTTTAAATATGCACATTCATAAAAAATAAATAAAAATAAATAAAAGGCATATTTTATACATAAAAAATGTGAAAAATACAAAAATCATAAAAACTAGGCTAATATAAAAGACATGAAATAATCGACATCCATAGAAAAATAAAAAGAATTATAAAAAATAACATAAAATAAAAAGAAAAAAGGGATTTTTCCTAAAGAAAAAAAAAAAAAAAGATATTCATGATGCTGAAATTAAAGTCCATGAGAATTTCACCTATTCCACGAGAGCACATGACTTTGAACTTTAATAAAGCTCATTTTTCATAATTTTTCAGAATATGTACCAATGAAATCAGATTCAAGGTATGTATATACTACAAACTATGAAAAGAAAATCACTAGTCGTAAGAACAGATATTGCCACATTGAAAAAAGCATCAATTTCATCGTCCTACTAATTTAAAGGATGGAATAACACGAACAACCAAACTAACCTGAAAGATATCAACTAAAAAAAAAACGTAGTCCAACTTAAATGGAATGACATAGAGAGCCGCCCCATTTTCCTCCTTTCATAGAGTAGGAACAATCCATTCATAAGAACTATCGAAAATCTCTGTATCAATTTCACCAATTACACCAAAACTCTCCTCCTCCAAATAAAAAATGCGCAAATGATCAACTAGGAAATATGTGTCATGATCCATGAAGTAGATGGAATTCCCTTTGCATCCCTTTAGATTGCTAGAAGAGAACCAAATTGAGTTATCCATTCCCAAGAATAGCATCCCTTCATCCAAGCTCTTAGTCTTCACCCATTTTTTCAATGTACCATCCACTCTGAACACCTCAACCCATGTTGTCTCGTGCTCATTCTTCATGTGCCTCACAACCAACATTGGCGCCGATGGGCCTGCTACAAGATGCAAAAGTTTATCCGTCCCTTGAAGAAAACCATCCGGCCTCGTCGCCATAGTCATATCTCGTCCTTGGTGGGGATCGATGGCCACTATTCGCCCGCACCACGGTTGCAACATGTATAAATTCTGATTGAAGAAAATGGCATCAGGTACAAACTCCAACGAAGTATTCAACACTTTCCACCGCGCATCGCCCGGCCTGCAATAATACACCCTGTTGCAGAGCAAGGCGATGATACAGTTAGGGTCAGTTGGTTCCGCAGACCAGACTGCCTTCCTCGCATATTCAAAATAGTCATCGCAAATGAGGGGAGGGAGGAGGACCACGGCCCCGGAGAAGGGGTTGTGTAGGTGCAAGTTGACGTTGTCGTGGACTTTGCAAACCCAACCGTCCGATGAGGATGATCCGAGACGTGTCTTGGGACGTCGTCGATGGGGGGTTTTCATGGGGTGCAACTTGCGCTCGAGTGGGCTGTAGAAAGCGTCGTCGTGCCACATTCCGTAATACACCAAGAGAAAAGGGAACCGAAGATGGAGGGGTGGGGCTCGGACGAGGAGGGCGGATCTCCATGACTTGCAAACGGCGCCGATGCGGATGTATTCGGAGAGGTGATCCATTCGCGTCGCGATTGAGAACAGTATTTCTTCCGGGAGAGCAGACCAATCCATCTTCGTTTTTGCTTCAAAATGAAAATTAAAAAGAAAAAAGAAAAAAAAGAATTGACGACTAATTTATGAGTTTAGGCCACCTTCGGCTCTTACTTATTCGGGGGTAAAAAAAATTGAAAACGGATGTGCTCCGTATTGGACGTCAACAAAATCGGGTGGTTGATGCTAAAATGTTAATGGTTAATAAATACCCAAAAAATAAATTTCAATTATTAAATTTAATAAATAAAAAATGTGATAAAGGAAAAAAAATTCAATCTTCCAAGATTTTCTCTTCATTCAACCGAACGTATGTTGATGATAAAATTGAAAACGGATCGGCGCAACAAAATCGGGTGGTTGATGATAAAATGTTACTAGTTAATAAAACATAAGAATAACATTCAAATATATGCCAAGATTAGTTGGGTTCCATTACTTGCTGATTTTGTTTGTTGATTTTTGCTAATTTTGTCCGTCTATGTAAACCATATAATATTATGATAATTTTTTTTTAATAATCAGTAAGTAAATTGAAATTAATGCTGAGTTGTAAAGTTTGTTATCTATTCTTTATTATATATTTATTACTTAGTTTTTTTTTTATCCTCTAATAAATTTAATCATTATTTATATTCCATTTTTTTTAAATTTAAGATTTCAAATATAAATCATAAATTTATTTTAAAATTTCAAATCTATTACTTGTTATAATATAATTTAACAACTACTCAGTGTTTATTTATTCATAAATTAATATTTCAAAATCAAATATAAATCATAAATATATTTTAATATATTCAAATCAAATTTAAATAATAAATATATTGGAGAATTCAGCTTTCTACAAACTCAAAAACACTCCCAACCTGTTTTCAAATGGGGTCTTAATTAAGCATGAATAAAAATATATAATTTTTCAGTTTGAGGATAATATAATATTAAACCTTTGTTTAGATGAAAGAAAGAATTATACTAAAGTATGTCATCCTAATATGATTGATCATATTTTATATCATCAAATGAATCCACAGAAAATGAATACATAACAACAGTTGGATAATGTCACACAACTCACCAATTCTTTGGTCCTATTTACAGTGGAGCAATTATGTGGCGAGAAATCCAACGTAACACCACTGCTGATCCAAACAAAAATTTGGCATTTGCATTTTCAGCACAAAAATAATGTTGCATTGTTTTTGAAAAACAATTAAACCTCATAAATGGAAACAAGCATTTGTGATGCGAAGAGGTCAAAGGCAGTAGGGAAGATTAATATATCCATGACATGATTTCAATCCAAATATTAGATTTGGAATGGATCAAATCCAATAAATAATCTGTAAAGAATATCAAAACAAATTATAATGCATTAAGAACACGTTTAGATCCAGTGATTATTTATACATGTTTTACTGTACGTGCAAATTTTACATTGCACGTGTAGGAAAACCTTTGTACACGTTTTGTACATATTTATCTATTTTTATAATGTGTTGTCATTTATACATGTTTTCCTTTTTTTTATGTATATGTGAAACTATTTACACATGTGTCAACTTAATAATGAATGATCTATTTATAACATATCATAATTATAAATCCTACATAAAGCAGATATAAATCTAGTTATTGCATGCTAAATTTAATTTAAAATTTAATGTTCCTCAAAACTAGTCCATAGTTGAGACGTTATCTAATCACAAAATTGTGTTGCAACATCTCACTGACTTTGTTGGATAGTATGTTCGATTCCATGCACATCAATCATTAATTACAAATACCGTAAAAATGAGTCATTACCTGATAAACACACATCATTCCAAGAACCCACTCTAAAAATAATAAAAATAAAATAAATTTGAAATCACGTTTCCTTAACAAATGATAAATCATGTCAAATCCGAGTTTTCGTTTGAAAAATAGACTCTTCTGATAAATCATGTCAAATCCGAGTTTTCGATTTGAAAAATAGACTCTTCTGATAAATCATGTCAAATTCGAGTTTTCGATTTAAAAAATAGACTCTTCCGAATTATCAACCAATGTATATAAAATTGATAATGTTTCATCCGGTTCATTTTTCAATCCAATATCCAATCTAGCTACAAGTGTTTTAAATTTTTTTAAAATAATATACTTTATTTAATAAAATATATATTTTTATAAAATGAAGCATACATTTTAGTGAATTTCATAAATACATTTATAGAAAATGTGATTTTTTTATCAAAACATATACCTTGTTAATGTGATAATTGTGATTATATGCTCTAATTATTTCTTACGAATCACATGTGGGACTGGCATGATAATGAAATACAGACTGTGTAACAGCACTCATATAAAATACATATATAGACCCACATTTGTTTTTTTTCTTTACCCCAATTTTAATAGTATAACCTCTCATCCCATCTTTTGAAGACCCATCTTCATGCTACAAGAAATTCGAGCATTAGCTACAAGGACCTCGCTCTTTGTTTAGTATAATAAATAATATTTTAATTTTATTATTTATGTTTGGAACCAAATTATAGGAAATATTCACAGTCAAAAGATCATAGTCTGATAGTAATGCAGCGTAGATTATATTTTGATTTTGTAACAAATTAAATCTTTCAAAAATCCCTAACAATTTTGCAACGAAATTTAATTTCACACAAGAAGTCAAGTATTTTTCAGCTACAAGTCAAGTCTTTTGCTATGAAAATGACTTTCGCAGCTAAAAATAAAATCTTTAGCTACGAAAAGTCAGATCATTTGCTACGAAATTCAATTTCACAGTTAAAAGTCATATCTTTTGCTACAAAATTATGATTTCGCAGTGAAAAGTTATACCTTTCACTTTTGAGCTATGTGTCATAGTCCATTTTTCAGTTTTTCTTTCGGTTCGAATTCTAATAACATCTAATTCGTTAGTGTCATATATTCACATTAACTATATATATGTATATATATATATATAGTTGAAACAAAGTAGAAATTGTTACTCACGGTTGTATTGCTATAAGAGTGGTTATAATTATGAATGGGAGATAAAAAGATACAGAAGAAGATGTAAAACATAAAGCCAAATAAAACAAAAACAAAAAAAAGTGATTGTGATCCCAAGTAAACAGGGTGTCTACCCGACCGCTATCACCCCGACAAAAAAGATCTGAAACTACACCAAAACAATGATTTTTCCACCCACGGAAGGCACACTCAGAGCACCTGCAATGCCCTGACCCCACTGTACAATGGACTCAGCAATCGCTTCCTAGATGTGGATGCACGTTAAAGAATGCATCGTTCATTTCGACCATGCACGCGCAGCCACCACCGAGTGGAGGATATGTCTTTTGACCTTGGAAGAACCTATGCATTTCAATAACTTGTTGGCCAAAGTTCCTCAATCGATTGCGCTTGTGCGTCGCGCTGTAATCTGGCTGACGATGATCTAGAATTCTTGAGACCCTGCAAAGGCAAAAAAAAAAAGATGCACCACCGTCTCGAGTTCGTCACCACAGAAAACACAAGAGGTCGACTCTGTCCGGCACTTTGGCTCTATAAGCTTTCGTAAGGAGCCTCTCCCTGACTGACTGGTAACCATATAAAAACTTTAATCTTCAAAGGCGTCTTTGTCGTCCAAAGACACGCAAAGCGATCCCAATCCCGCATTGTCACAACAAGTCGATCTATAAATTGATTCGTACAATTCAATGACATATAGATACTTTATTTTTTTGAAAGAAGCAAACATCTTCACAATGTACTGTGATGTGTTTAAATGAAAAACTATAATTTCTTATGCTTTTTTATGTTTTGAAGAATATAAAGCAACTGGTATTGGTTGATTGTTTGTCACTAACATAGACTATGATTTATGCTAAATGTATTTAAAATTTGGAACATGTAGTAGTATTGTTATAAAACCTTCTAGAAAATTTTGGAACATAAATTTGCAATGATGTAAGTAGTTTAAACTGAAATATAATTACCTTTTTAAAAATGTAACTAACAATTTAACAATGTAACTGAATTATGATAAATGTAATTAGTCTCTCAAATAGCACATTACAAAACCTTCCAAAAAAATCAATAAAAGGGTTACAAAACATGTCACTGGAAAAAGAAAACAAATGCTAAGGAAAATAAAAGAACCACGAAACAGCAAATCCAACTTGCTTTCTCCTTGGCTTGAAAACCTTAGATGTCATCTTTTTCAATGGTAGCCGCCTTTTACTTTAACCCTTGATTGGAAAGTGAATAATTCAGTTTGGCAATGATTCCTCGTGTTCCCTGTGTTCTTTGACCCTTGAGGAGAGTGAATACTTTTACTTCAACAAAGAAACTATTTTGTGGACTGCTTACCATTGACATTGAATTCTCTATGTTCCCTGTATTGAACAAACAAAAATCCACAAAAAAGCTATAAATGTGTTCATATATTTACCAAAAAAAAACAAATAAACATAGAATGGAAATATAGTACTCATATTAAAATTGGTTATGCAAATCTGTAACACAAATTTATTTAATTAAAAGTTAGTTATCTTCAGATATATCATTAAAGTTTTCTACATAGCCTTATAACATTTCAGATACAATTCTAAATGTAACTAAGTAATTAAAAATACACATTAATCCAAAAAAAAAAAATGAATATAACTCTAACAAATGTATGAAATATGTAACTACTAATAAAACGTTAAACAACAACATGCCAGATTCAACCTACAACATCAAAAACATAAAAAAAAACACAAAATTCACAATCGCCAGATTATGAAACAGGCAGAATTAACATAAAAAATAGAATATGAAAACAGAAAAAAAAAATTACATATACAAACAACAACAAACGCAACACTTAAATCAACCTCCATCGAAAATAATACCAAAATGTTCAGTTTTTTTATTTTTTTTTCAATCAGATTAACGGATGAGAAAGTCCTCCGGACATGAATTCGATTTGAAGATTCGATCAAACATCAAATCCGATTTGCCTCAAATTGTTTTTCAAAAGAATTGCATCGTGAAAATTTTTTCATTGTGAAAAATTGAGATTCAAAAATGGCAGATCTAAAAATAGAAAAATTGTAAAATAAATGCAAATAATTACTCGCTCATCCTAACTGCCCATTTATTACGGTGGAGGTTACCTAAAATCAAATCAGGGGTATTAAGGGTAATGTCATCAATGCCACTTCATGGGGCTTATATGGGGCCTATAAATCATTTTCCTATAGCCATATGTATTATGCAGTGGCAATAGGACATTACCTATTATACCCTCTAATTGATAACCACCTTTAAACAACGAAAAAGTTTGATTTATTCCTAGGATTGTGGAGATTTCATTAATTACTATATTTCTTCTTCTTTATATTGTGTAAAATCATTCATTCATATTTTATGTAGGTAACAGTAACCTAATAATTTACGATGAACATATTCGTAGCAGTCCCAAAATTTTAATCCCGAGAAGTTTGAAAAACTGATTTGTTCTTTATCGAGTTGGATCTCCAACAATATCTTACGGATCAGGTTTGTCAATTATTTTTTTATCATTTTTTTATCTTATTGAATGAAAGTCATATGATTTTTTAAATTAAATTTTTTATGATCAAATATTCAATCTATGTTACATGTTTCAATTCATCATTCTCATATATGCATCAAATATATGAAGTAATATCAATATTTTTTAAATATGCACATTCATAAAAAATAAATAAAAGGCATATTTTATACATAAAAAATGTGAAAAATACAAAAATCATAAAAACTAGGCTAATATAAAAGACATGAAATAATCGACATCCATAGAAAAATAAAAAGAATTATAAAAAATAACATAAAATAAAAAGAAAAAAGGGATTTTTCCTAAAGAAAAAAAAAAAAAAGATATTCATGGTGCTGGAATTAAAGTCCATGAGAATTTCACCTATTCCACAAGAGCATATGACTTTGAACTTTAATAAAGCTCATTTTTCATAATTTTTCAGAATATATACCAATGACATCAGATTCAAGGTATGTATATACTACAAACTATGAAAAGAAAATCACTAGTCGTAAGAACAGATATTGCCACATTGAAAAAAGCATCAATTTCTTCATCCTACTAATTTAAAGGATGGAATAACACGAACAACCAAACTAACCTGAAAGATATCAACTAAAAAAAAAAACGTAGTCCAACTTAAATGGAATGACATAGAGAGCCGCCCCATTTTCCTCCTTTCATAGAGTAGGAACAATCCATTCATAAGAACTATCTAAAATCTCTGTATCAATTTCACCAATTACACCAAAACTCTCCTCCTCCAAATAAAAAATGCGCAAATGATCAACTAGGAAATATGTGTCATGATCCATGAAATAGATGGAATTCCCTTTGCATCCCTTTAGATTGCTAGAAGAGAACCAAATTGAGTTATCCATTCCCAAGAATAGCATCCCTTCATCCAAGCTCTTAGTCTTCACCCATTTTTTCAATGTACCATCCACTCTGAACACCTCAACCCATGTTGTCTCGTGCTCATTCTTCATGTGCCTCACAACCAACATTGGCGCCGATGGGCCTGCTACAAGATGCAAAAGTTTATCCGTCCCTTGAAGAAAACCATCCGGCCTCGTCGCCATAGTCATATCTCGTCCTTGGTGGGGATCGATGGCCACTATTCGCCCGCACCACGGTTGCAACATGTATAAATTCTCATTGAAGAAAATGGCATCAGGTACAAACTCCAACGAAGTATTCAACACTTTCCACCGCGCATCGCCCGGCCTGCAATAATACACCCTGTTGCAGAGCAAGGCGATGATACAGTTAGGGTCAGTTGGTTCCGCAGACCAGACTGCCTTCCTCGCATATTCAAAATAGTCATCGCAAATGAGGGGAGGGAGGAGGACCACGGCCCCGGAGAAGGGGTTGTGTAGGTGCAAGTTGACGTTGTCGTGGACTTTGCAAACCCAACCGTCCGATGAGGATGATCCGAGACGTGTCTTGGGACGTCGTCGATGGGGGGTTTTCATGTGGTGCAACTTGCGCTCGAGTGGGCTGTAGAAAGCGTTGTCGTGCCACATTCCGTAATACACCAAGAGAAAAGGGAACCGAAGATGGAGGGGTGGGGCTCGGACGAGGAGGGCGGATCTCCATGACTTGCAAACGGCGCCGATGCGGATGTATTCGGAGAGGTGATCCATTCGCGTCGCGATTGAGAACAGTATTTCTTCCGGGAGACCAGACCAATCCATCTTCGTTTTTGCTTCAAAATGAAAATTAAAAAAAAAAAAAGAATTGACGACTAATTTATGAGTTTAGGCCACCTTCGGCTCTTACTTATTCGGGGGTAAAAAAAATTGAAAACGGATGTGCTCCGTATTGGACGTCAACAAAATCGGGTGGTTGATGCTAAAATGTTAATGGTTAATAAATATCCAAAAATAAATTTCAATTATTAAATTTCATAAATAAAAAATGTGATAATAAAGGAAAAAAAATTCAATCTTCCAAGATTTTCTCTTCATTCAACCGAATGTATGTTGATGATAAAATTGAAAACGGATCGGCGCAACAAAATCGGGTGGTTGATGATAAAATGTTACTAGTTAATAAAACATAAGAATAACATTCAAATATATGCCAAGATTAGTTGGGTTCCATTACTTGCTGATTTTGTTTGTTGATTTTTGCTAATTTTGTCCGTCTATGTAAACCATATAATATTATGATAATTTTTTTTAATAATTAGTAAGTAAATTGAAATTAATGCTGAGTTGTAAAGTTTGTTATCTATTCTTTATTACATATTTATTACTTAGTTTTTATATTATCCTCTAATAAATTTAATAATTATTTATATTCCATTTTTTTTAAATTTAAGATTTCAAATATAAATCATAAATATATTTTAAAATTTCAAATCTATTACTTGTTATAATATAATTTAACAACTACTCAGTGTTTATTTATTCATAAATTAATATTTCAAAATCAAATAATATATTCAAATCAAATTTAAATAATAAATATATTGGAGAATTTAACTTTCTACAAACTCAAAAACACTCCCAACCTGTTTTCAAATGGGGTCTTAATTAAGCATGAATAAAAATATATAATTTTTCAGTTTGAGGATAATATAATATTAAACCTTTGTTTAGATGAAAGAAAGAATTATACTAAAGCATGTCATCCTAATATGATTGATCATATTTTATATCATCAAATGAATCCACAGAAAATGAATACATAACAACAGTTGGATAATGTCACACAACTCACCAATTCTTTGGTCCTATTTACAGTGGAGCAATTATGTGGCGAGAAATCCAACGTAACACCACTGCTGATCCAAACAAAAATTTGGCATTTGCATTTTCAGCACAAAAATAGTGTTGCATTGTTTTTGAAAAACAATTAAACCTCATAAATGGAAACAAGCATTTGTGATGCGAAAGAGGTCAAAGGCAGTAGGGAAGATTAATATATCCATGATTTGATTTCAATCAAAATATTAGATTTGGAATGGATCAAATCCAATAAATAATCTGTAAAGAATATCAAAACAAATTATAATGCATTAAGAACACGTTTAGATCCAGTGATTATTTATACATGTTTTACTGCACGTGCAAATTTTACATTGCACGTGTAGGAAAACTTTTGTACACGTTTTGTACATATTTATCTATTTTTATAATGTGTTCCTGTTTTTCTGTTGTATATGTGAAACTATTTACACATGTGTCAACTTAATAATGAATGATATATTTATAACATATCATAATTATAAATCCTACATAAAGCATATATAAATCTAGTTATTGCATGTTAAATTTAACTTAAAATTTACTGCTCCTCAAAACTAGTCCATAGTTGAGACGTTATCTAATCACAAAATTGTGTTGCAACATCTCGCTGACTTTGTTAGATAGTATGTTCGATTCTATACACACCAACCATTAATTACAAATAACAGAAAAATGAGTCATTACCAGGTAAACACACATCATTCCAAGAACCCACTCTACAAATAATAAAAATAATATAAATTTGAAACCACGTTTCCTTAGCAAATGATAAATCATGTCAAATCCGAGTTTTCGTTTGAAAAACAGACTCTTCTGAAGTATGAACCAATGCATATAAAATTGATAATGTTTCATCCGGTTCATTTTTCAATCCAATATCCAATCTAGCTACAAGTGTTTTAAATTTTTTTAAAATAATATAATTTATTTAATGAGATACATATTCTTATAAAAAATGAAGCATACATTCTAGTGAATTTCATAAATATATTTATAGAAAATGTGATTTTTTTTTATCAAAACATATACCTTGTTAATGTGATAATTATGATTATATGCTCTAATTATTTCTTATGAATCGCATGTCGAGCCGAGCCGAGCTCACGAGCCGAGCCATGCCGAGCCTAGCGTTCTTCTTCATTTTAGGGTTTTTAAGGATCGAAAACAAAATTTTAATCTAAATGAGTCAAGTTCATGAGCCTAAATGAGCATAACTTTGTATTAATTTAATGTTCTGATCTTATAAAAGAGTTTAGTCAAGTTTCAATTAAGTTTTTTATAACACAACGAGTCGAATTTTAACACAAAATGAAGTTCGATCCAGGTCCCGAGCCTAACCGAGTTTTAAAAATTGTTCAAGTTCGCTCATTTGTTTAATCGAACGAGCCTGAACGAGCTTAAATCGAGCCGAGCCCGAGTCGAACCCGAGCTGCTTAGTTCGTTTACCAGCCCTACCGAGAATCGATGACTTCATTGACCTGGGAGTTGGGACCTGGTTTAAAATTTTTCATTTTTACATTATGGCCCTGTCATAAATATTATACAAGAATATCCATTATATCTAAATTAATTTTAATGATGACTAATATTATTATTTTAAAATTTCTTTTACATTGGAGAAATATTATTTTAGTATGTATTTTTTTATATGCATGTATGTACATTTAAAAAATGAAATAAATAAATATACATTTTTATAAAATAAAAAATCATTTAACAAGACATATTTAGTACATCCATAAAACTGTGTAACGATATATGGATGGCCATAACTCGCTGAGTAAATCCCTCTTCTACTCACGGGTTCCACTTTTTGTGTTGTGTTTTGTCTTTTTATTTTTATTTTTTATTTAGGGGAAATCAATATAATCCTTGTAAACCGGTTGAAATTCATATAACCCCTTAACTTTTTTTAAAATTTATATAATCCACTGAAAACACATATTAAATCCAAATAATCCTCTGAATAAAATTTACATTTACAGATGATGAATATTTTATGAATATTATGTTTGGATAACCCTGATAGAAAATACATGTACAGTATATCTAAAAAACACTATAATTTGTTAAAAATACAAAAAATCATATATAAGAAGAATTTTACTCCTTTAGATAGGATTTAATAATATATCCAAAGAGAGTAAAATAGTCATTTTCATAAGATTTTTTGTATTTCTAACACATTGTAGGGTTTTTTAGTACATTGTGTTTTTAGTCAGGGTTAATCAAATAAAATATTCGTAAAATATTCATCATCTGTTAACAAAAATTTTATTCAGGTGGTTATTTGGATTTATAAGGTGCTTTCAGGGGGTCATATGAATTTAAAAAAAAATCAGAGAGTTATATAGATTTAAGTCAGATTTAAGGGGGTTGTATAGATTTTTCCCTTTTTTATGCTTTTTATGTCTCTGATCTCCCTCGGTTCAAACACTCTGTATTTCAGTTTATCAATATAATACTGAGCAGTCCTATCTGAGCCCAATTTTTAGGCTTTATTGATAAGCCGTATTACGTGTCATTTTTCCCCTAATCAATTTTTACAAAAAGTTTATAAAAACAAAATACAATACTATCTTGGGCACGGCTATCCCCACCAATGGTTTTTCTTACCCCACCAATCAGAAAAAAAAAATCGGTGTTTTATCTTTTCCCACCGATCCAGCCAGGTCGACCAGATTTGGTCGCCACTTCAGGTTTTGGACGACCGGACTTGGTCGCCATTTCAGATTTTGGGCGACCGGACTTGGTCGTCATTTCAGGTTTCGGACGACCGAACTTGGTCGAACAGGATTTGTAATAAAGTTTATAATTTTTTTCTTGGAAACATAATCCCATGACGTATATCTTCCTTGAATCCTTCATACCACTCCAAGTCTGAGTTGTAATGTAAGGAGAATCAATTATTATTCTTAAATGTAGAATATAAGAACAATTTTTTTTACATAAGTGACGGACTAATTTTCAAAAGCCAAATATATAATGTGTTTGGATCAACTGATAGGTTTTTTTTGTTTTCAAACCAAGAATCCTCTTAACTACGAATTCACACGAAGCTTAAAAATGATATATATTTGTCTAATAAGATATTTTTCTATAAAAATTTGAATTAATTGAAAGTATACCTACTTACATTTTTTTCGGCCCCTTAGCTGTTGTTTGGATAAAAGAATAAATGTAGAATATGATGGATAAACCCAAAAATTTATTTGTTTACAAAAAATAGGTAGATATAGTTTTGAACCCTGTTCGACCAATTACAGTCGCCCAAAGCCTGAAATTGCGACCAATTACTGTCGCCCAAAACTTGAAATGGCGACCAAGTCCGGTCGCCCAAAATCTGAAATGACGACCAATTTCGGTCGATCTGGATTGGTGAGAACAGCCAAACACCGTTTTTTTTTTTTTTTTTTTTTGACTGGTGAGGTAAGAAAAACGATTGGTGGGGATAGACGCGCCCTACTATCTTTTAGTGCAACCGCTTCTCCACCTTTTTTAAAAACCAAAAAAATCAAATCGGTCACCCTTCCCCTCCCTTTATTTCCTGTGTAACTGCTAAAGAGATGAACAAAATCAAATCGTTTTCGTATCGTTTACAAAAAACTAAAAACAAGACTCGAAAGTCGAAACCATTCAGAAAACCTTCTTAGATTTTCATAAAAAACATATAAAACAACAACAATTTGAAAATCAAATTGGTCACCCTTCTCCTTCTTTTCGTTCCTGTGTAACCGCTTCCTCATCTCTTTAGGAATTAATAAAATCAAATCGTTCATATTTAGGGTTTACCAAAAACTAAAAACAAAACTCAAAATCATTCAAAAAAATATAAAAGAATATAAAAGAACTGATAATTTGATTTTCAAAAAGTAACTGGATGTCACATAAACACGTTCGAACAAAATCAGAACACATAATACACATAAAGTGCGTTTGGCTGTGAGGTTGAAACTATGAGATTCTTAAAATCTTATATTTCAAATTCAGCTTTTGAAAAATTATGTTTTATTAGATTTTCAACGGCAAGATTTTTTGGCCTAAAATTGAATATTGTGGTTTGAAAAACTAAACGCTAAAAATGTATTTGGATCTGAGTTTCAGAATTTGTAGCTTTTACAATGCAGAATCTACTTAAACTCATATCCAAACGGACCTATAGTATTAAGATACATTTGAAATGTATTTGAATTTCAAAAAATAAAAATAAAAAATAGAAAACAAAAGCTGTTTAAACGAAATGTATCTGAATGTTAAAATCAAACACCAGATTCAACGAATATAAAATATGTAACTCAGATCATTAGAAAAAGACTGCATAAACATAAAATCAATTTGCTAATCCTGAATCGACCAACATTGATAAAATGAAAATCAAATCGCTAAAAAACAAAGCAGTAGCTGAAATTCCTCTAAAAAAAAAATCAATATGTTGTTTTGTGTTTTAACATCATATAATGATCGATTGAAAAAGAGAAATCAATGTGTATAATTGATTGAATGAGAATAAAAAAAAAAAAAAAATGGGATCGCACGGTTACTGCCATGGAAATGGTTCAATTTGTAACAATTTCCTCGAAAGATGGGGAGCAGTTATCAAAAGAGAAAAAAAAATCACTCAAAGGCATAAAATGTAATGTACATATATATGCTAGCTCATAGGACTTAATTTTGATGGGGCCTAAAACTTGGGTTTAAAAGTTATTATTGAATACCGAGGTAGTATTGGTCTATTGTCGTCGGGAAAAAAAAATTCTAACAATTTATACAATTTATTAGAATTTTGGTGGGTGTGTGTGTGCGTAAATTAAGGTTGTATTCGTCATTGTATAAGGTAAATGTTCTTAATAAAAAATATAATAGTAAATATCATACTACACTTAATAAGAATTCAATTCTAGAAGAGGTATATGTACTATACTTTACAATGATTATTTTCTTGTAATAATAAAAATTTACAAAACTATAATTACACTCTCTGAATAACAATTTTTTTTTTTATAAAAAAAAGTTTTTTTTTTTTTTTTTTTGAAAAAAAAGAGTTTTTTACAAAACAATCATTACAGTGAAAACACTCATGCACAAAATATTATGTTGGGGCTCTGTCCAAACACACGGTCAGAGAATCGAGTCCCTTGACCAGCAACTGTAAAAAAAATGTAATATACCACCTATCGTGCAACTTTTCATTGATGTCCAGATACAATTATTAAATGTGGCATTATCAGCACTGAAAAATGGTTTTATCACCCCTTGTAACTAGTACACGTGGTTGCATATAATTTGATAGATAGAGAAATAGGTGACACCACCATCTTGTGGAGAATTGGATCCCAAACAGATGGAATCTTTTCCTGCTTGGGCAAGTCACATGATTGAGAACCAAAACTTGTCAAGACTTCCAAAAAAACAGAATAATTTGAGATTTTCAATGCCTCACATGGCACATAATTATATTGTATATAATCTTGACCTGAACTTAACTGTCAAGTATCAAAAAAACACCATCTGGCAAACACTCCTTGTTATTTATAATGCATTTCTTTTTGAGACTGAAAAATAAATATTTTCCAGCAATAGGAATATCTAATCAAATACTTTTGATAATTCTAGAGATTAACTCTTGTTCCTTGTTCTCATAGAAAAATAAAGATGCAAATATAATTTAAATTGAAGTTAAGGTTTACACTCTTTGTTTTTATGTTTTTATGTTTCTCTCATTTCCTTTTATAATAATAAAAGTGATCAAGGAGGATGACAAAAGTCTCCTTAAAAAAAAAAAAAGTTTTATTGTCGTTAATTATTTTTATGAATTGACATACAACAATAATGGGTTCTCACAAACAAGGTTTATGACAGTGAAACAAATAGATTGAAACAAAGTACTGAATATGCATTGAATTGTATGGGACAGGTATCAATTTTTACCAATACCAGTGACTTGATTAATGAACAAATACCAAAAAGAAAAAAAGATGAGATAGTTTAAGGATTAGAAGAGATGGTGACAATTACTTATGTCACTTGGCAAGGTTGTTAAAGAAAAAAAATGTTATGCCCCTACAATTAAGATCTAATAAGTAGACCCAATCATGTTCTCAAGTTCTTAAATTATAACTAACTATTCTTCTTTAATTTGGGTGGTTGATGGGGTAACCGTCACATGCACATGCATGACTCAGTGCCTTATTTGTTCTTCTTTTTTCAACTGATATTATTCATGCATGACTCGTGGAGTATCAGATCAAACGTAGAGAGAGGACAACTTATTATTCCCCAAAAACAAAATGGAGAGGGTGGTGGGAGACAGGTGGACAAACAATGATTAGTTTATCATCATTTGATCAGACAATCTCATGTGATTTTGAGTGGTTAGGTTAAATTCATGGTCAGTTGTCTCACTAAAGAATTCAAAAAAAAAAAAAAAAACACATTCGATGGGCTTAACACGACTGTCTTGAGGGAATTTTTTTTTAAAAAAAAAAAAAATATGATAGGTTCAGTTAAAATCATATATTCTTTTATTGAAGTGAATGTTGATATATGAAATGAAGTATATATTTAAATATATTAGTATATTTTTTAATTAAAAAATGATAAAAAAATTTTACATCATATACTATAATAAAACCTTATAAATTATAATAAGGCATATATATTATAATATTTATGTGTATGTGACTACAAAACGGCCTGTAAATTTGATTGTTAGTAAATGAGCGCTATTTTGGAAAAGACTATTAAGGATTTTTTTGAGAGGCCCAAGTGTTTATTTGTACGGTTTGTCTAATGTTTGTAATAACTTATGTATATTGTCAGTATCTAGTCCATTTAAAAAAAAAAATTGTACCTGTTCCATTTATTTCATTTAACCAATACACAATTTAAAAAATAAATAAATCTTATGAGACCTGTAAAAATTACTATATGAATAACTAATTAGAACATTTTTTTATCTCGGAAAAAACAAATCCAGAATCAGCAATGCATGCTTTAATTGACTCATGGTTAGATGATCTTATAATGTAGGTGCCAAAAATGGTATCTCTTATAATATTGTCATACATATGACTATATCCAGTTAATCATATGATATTTGGAGTGATCACTGCATTAATTTAAAATCAAATCAAATCCTCAATCAATGGTCAGTCGATTTAGTTCATTAATCCCTCAAATTTCTCTCTCCAAATCACGAGATCTATATTGATTTACCTTTAAATTTTGTCACCACAAAATTCAAGTTCAATCCCCAAAACTATTATAAATACATGCAAGAAAGAGAAGAAAAGATATATTCATATATGTTGAAACAAATTAAATATGACACACATGTTCAACACACACATTGAGAAATTTTATCCCCTTATTGAATGACAAGCACATATAGCTTTTATTTTTTCGGCATAGAATGATATTATAGAAGAAATAGTTGTTAAGTAATTTATATTTAATTGTACTTTAATCATTCGGTCATCAATATTTTTGTTGGATTGTATCATTTATGTTAAATATATTTTATTTTTGTAAAACAAATGTATTGCATTAAATAAATATATTTATTCTGGAATGATCGTACTTAACATTTTTTAAAATCGAAAAACCTCCTCTCATAATGCTAGACATCTCCTAATACATAATACTCATGATTTATTCACACCACTTATACAGTAAATAACATGACACTAACATATAACTCAAAAATTGACAAGAGAATTTGTAATTAAGAATTCTAGAGTTGGAGTTTCAACATTTATCTAAATTTTTTTTTTTGTAAAACCAAACCATCAAACGGGAGGAAAACCAAGATATCTTGTTTCTCTCATTTATGTATTTATTATATGATGAACCCACGTGAATCATATGCTTTAAAATAACAAAATTGGAAAAGAAAGAGAACAATCCCCTCAAAACCCATTCTATTTCACCTCCTCCCTGCTCACCATGCCTCATTTATGGGCATTGCAACTTGCAAGTATTGATTCTCTTTCTTTTTGGATTTTACATATATACCTTTGAATAATTTTATTTTATCAAAATATCCTTGATAAAATATTATGAGCTATATCTCTCAAAATAGATTAAATTGAATATAAATATCATTTTAAGTAGGCTTGTCAACGAGTCGAGTCCGGGCCGGGGTGGACTCGAACCTGACCCGTTTACTTGTCGAGTCCTTCAGGTCGGATTCATATCAGGTCTCGGGGCGGATCGACCCATTAACAAGCCTAGACCAGACAAAGAGAGGTCGAAAAACTTCTCAAGGGTACACAATGGCTTCATTTTTTTTTAATAGAGTGTAGTGTATTATAAATAGTTCTTTACTATTTTAATTTTTTTAATACTTAATGAGAGGACATTTGGAATACGGTTTAGATTATTATGCTTTTACGTGAAGTCAAAAAGTTGTAAAAATATTTCAAATGTTTAAAATTTTAAATGATTATTCAATATTTAGTTATAAATGTTTAGTTAAATCATAAGTGTTTGGTTGGATCATAAATAAAAAAAATCACAAAGAATTTGGATTGAGTCAATCGGATTCATTGGGTCCATAGGATCGGGTCGTGGTGGACATAGAATCGACCCGTTTTCATTGTCGGGTCTTTTGAGTCGGGTATTTATGCCTTTTATTCAGTCAAATCCAAGTCGGATCCGGGTATTTATGCCTAATTTTAAGGGATGATGTTGTAAAATTTAAAATATTTATATTGCCCATAAATAAACTCAAAAGGACATGGATGCATAATTTAATTCTTTTGCAACGGTAGTGAGGATAATAGAGTTTCAAGGAGAGTGTTTTGACAGTATAATATTTTTTGAAGGGTATTTATGTATTTTATTTATTATTAATTTTTTTGAAGGGTTGCATTGCAAATTTGCAAGCCTTACCTACTCGGCTTTCATCATTTCTAGACAGCCTCACATGTTTCATAACTCTCTGTCTCTTAACTATTTCTAGGCACACACTCTCTCTGCATAAATATCTGAAGCGCCCTATATTTGGGTACAATTATAGCTTTGCCCATCCCATTGAGCCAGTGATGGTGATCCATTGATATTTTAACTGTCTTTTCAACTACTTTTAATAAATAAAAATCTCAATGGCAGTTATTTCACGCGTGCTGTCCCACATATAGTTTTCACGGATTATATATATATATATATATATATATATATATATATATATATATATATTATGTATTAAAATGTATAATTCAATAAAAATAAATTATACATTAATTAATTATATAACCATGCTTATGGAACAAATTAAATGAATAAATATTACAAGTTTAGTTGAATGAAAGATTAAGGGATTATAAACGAAATTGTATGTAATGTCTTCAAAATATTATTGCTCTATCATTATAAAAAAGATTCTAATCAATAATCATTTAACAAAGAGAATACATCTCTAAACATACAATTATTTTTTTGAATATAATTTCTCAATTTTCCAAAACTTTTAAAACCAATTTAATGGGCGATATATAACCTTATTCATATTATATTGATATTTTTGAATAAATAATTTTTTTTTGTTTTATTATATTTTTTTATCCACAACAATTATATTTTTCACTTTTAAGTTATAATGGGATATATAAAACACACACGTAAGCGTTATTCTAGCATCCCATTGTAATTAATGTCCCCTTCCAATAAATACGGTTGAAAGAGGGATTTCAATGTGTATATTTCATGAAGTTTTTTTAAGATATTTGCGCATATAAAAGGGAGCACTGAAACACGCAATGTTCATTTTGCAGTTTTATATATATATCTCAATAGTTATTCAATTATATATATTTTTTATTAGAAATTTTCACATTAAAAAAAAAATTCTATACAATTAATTGTAGGATGTACTTCATCTTATACATATATAAATATATAACTCATAAACAAAATATACTATTTAAAAAAATTAAATGAATTTTCAGGCTCTGATACACTATTTGTTTTATAGCTTTCTTTGCAGTCTAGAAACAACCTTCAACTGCCCATACATTGTTATAGTAGTGCAATATATACAACGCTATATAATGTATACTGGACTATTATAGTATATGAAAATTAATTTTTTTAATTTCTTAAAAGATATATTATTATATTTCAATCTATATTATATTTTTATAACAATATATTTCAATTTATAAATTTATTATTAAAAAAATATGAGATTTGTAAATAAGACTACAAAGCTATACATATCATTATTCTTTCTCCAAAATTTCTACATATAAAAAAGAGCATTGTTATACACAATGTTCAATTTGCAGTCTTATATATACTAAATTAAAATAAATATACTCCATGATGTCGGTGGCAGTGGCACTCAAACGCGGTTGGGCATGTGAGCTGGTAGGCGTGAGGGGGGTGCGCCTGCATGGAGGCTTCATTGTGGTCGCCACTTAGATGTCGGCGCCTCAACACCTCCCATGAAACAAGCAGCGGGTAGATATCCTGTCCACCCAATGCTCCGTTGGGAGGTCAGCCCGATTATGGGTTTTATTTTCATGTTATTAAGCTTTCTCTATTTTTCTTTATCCCCCATTTAGACATATACTAATTTTTTTTCCAATAAATATGATTGGTGGCCTGAGTCTACTTTTTTTAAAAAATAAATAATAAATAAATAATTTTTTTTACCTTTTATAATAATTGATTCTACACAATTAACTGTAGTAAAGAAAAATATACTATTTTATCTTATAGAAAAAATATGATATTTTAATAAATCAAATGAAAATTTCTAGGTTGAAACACTCTATTTGTATTTTGTAGTTCTCCTAGGAGTCTAAAAACAACTTGCAACTGCCTACAACAATATATATACTAAGACAACGTTTGGTTGCGTGATTGTGCAATTTTTGTGATTATAAAAAGCTGGTTATGTAATTGTGCAACCAAACAGTTTTGCAATCGCAGTTTCCTGTAAACAAATTTTAGGCATATAATGTCTAAAAGCTGCAATTTAAGAAAACTGGAGAAAGACAGCTTTTTTACGGAATCAGTTTTAAACCCACACGATTGTAGAAAATCAGTTTTAAATAGCATTACAAAAACGCTGCCTAATTAATACTGCACTGTTACAGTTGAAACTTAATTTTTTTAATTTATTAAAAGATATATTATTATATTTCAATCAATACTTTTTTCTTTTATGTATAACAAAACTAATATAATTCAATGTTTCTTTTTCCAAATTTTTCTATAAAAAAACAGTCCCACTCCCTTGAATCTCTCCTTCCTCCCCACACTAGGCCCCATTCGCCATTAATCTTATCTTACAAAATAAAGAGAGAGAGAGAGCGAGCGAAGAAACCCATATAAACTTCCTCAAAAAAACCCCCTCTCTCTCTTCCAAAACATCCAAAAAAACCCTTATTTTGCTCACCATTTCTTTTCCAATCTTCCATTCTCCTTTCCCCTTATAAACCCATATAACCTCCCCAAACACAACCCTCTCTCTCTATCATCAGCCATGGCAGCTGCTTTGGAGTGCTGGTCAGGGAGACCCAGCACAGACGAAGACGCAGTGGAGCAGGTCCTCATGAAGACCCACGACAGGTCCGAGTCCTTCCCCTTCCCCAACACCACCTCCTCCTCAGCATCTTCCCCACCATCGAAGCCCACCTCGCCCCAATCGACTGTCCAGAAGCAGCGATGGCACCAACGCTTCCGCTGCCTGTCCTCCTCCGCCATCGCCTCCCTCAAGTCCTCCCTCAACATCATCGACGCGTCCTCCTCCTCTTCTTCGTCCGATTCGACGGCCAAGGCCGCTTGGGGCGTCGTCGTCCGTCACCTGACCCAGCTGTACCCGGGGTCTCAGCTCCCCGAGAAGCTCATCTCCAATGTCCGCCGCCACTTCGATTCGCTCCCTCTCAGGTTTTTCTTACACTCCCATTGATCTATTTTTTTAGTTTAATGCGAACCCATTTGGGAAATCTGCAAATCTAGTCGTTTTCATTGATCAAAAGATTGGTTTTTAGGTTTTGATGAAAAAACCATTTGAAAAAACGGTTGATTAATGACATACATTGATTGAAGTTTGATATTTTTTCAATCCTTCTCGGGTTCTGAAACCCATTTGAAAAATCTGCAAATCCATTCATCTACATTGATAAAGGCGTCTTGTTTCAAGTTTCGAAAACCCATTTGAAAAAATGACTGATTTATAACGTCTGTTGATATTCAAATCTGGTTCTGTATTAATCAAAACTTGATTTTTTGTTTGTTTTTACTAGTTATGCACAGGTGGGTTTCGATATGAAGGACGTCCTACTCCACATCAAGTTGATCGAGCAGGCATCAGCTGACGATCACCTGGCGATCGACATCCAAGAACTCTCCAACCTCGAGGACTCTCAATCGGACGGCCAAGGGTCTATGGTGTTCAAGCTCACATTCGCATGCAATTCCACAATTTCTTTGTCATCCATGTCAGGGATCCTCGACAGCTCTGCCGTCTGTTGCAAGAAAGTTCAGATCTTTGAGAAGAAAGGCCTCAGTCTGGGGATCGCTGTCTTCTTGGTCCAAGTGGGTCATGAGAAGCAATTCAAATTGAGGATTGGATCCGCCTTGAAATCTGCGTCTAAGAAGCCTTCAAAGAACAATGTGAAGCTTCCATTTGGCCTTTGCGGTTGCCAAGAGGAGAATGGCATGTTACGGGAGGATGAAATCGGTGGTGGTGGAGATTCAATGGTGCATGATCGGGACTCGGTGTCAATGGGGGCATCGGATCCATCATTCGTGGTTTCGGTGGATGAGTGGCAGACAGTCCGCTCGGGTGGGGATGAGATTGGTCGGTGGATGCTCCCCCCGAATCTTGTAGAGTTTTCCGACCGAATGGGACCCAACTCATTCCGAGGAGTGTATAGAGGGAAGAAGGTTTGGATCAAGAAGCTTCGCGGGTGTGAAACGGGGAGTGCTTATGAAATCGAGGTGAGGAGGGACTTGTTGGAGTTGATGACTTCAGGCCACAAAAATGTGCTCCAAATGTACGGTTTGACGGTCCACGGGGATCACGGGATGTGCGTTGTGACGAGAGCGATGGAGGGAGGTTCGGTGCACGATGCATTGGAGAGGAACCGGAGGATCCAGGTGAAGGAGGTGGTCAGGATCGCGACAGATGTTGCAGAGGCGATGAAGTTCATGAACGACCGTGGGGTCGCTTATCAGGACCTCAACAGGAGGAGGATCCTGTTAGACAGGCAGGGAAATGCTTGTGTAGGGGACATGGGTGTTGTCATTGCTTCCAAGAGTGTAGCCGGTGAGATCATGGAGTATGAGACGGCTGGCTATCGTTGGCTCGCTCCTGAGGTTAGCTCTAATTGCTTTTCAAAACTATATTTTATCTATTTCCATGCTTGCTTAGAGGAATATGTTGATGTTGGTTGCATATGATCATGCTTAAAATGAGGAAAATGTTATACTTGGTCATTCTTGCAATCACTTTTGCGGAATACACATATTAAATTTTTTTTTTGAAGTATATACTTGCCTAATGAAGTATATTCTTTTACAAAATTTGAAGCACATAATGAATTGAATGCATACATTTTTTTAGTTTTTCATAATAGAGTAAGCATTGCATTATGTGATTTTGTAGAGAGAGTTAGGTGACGTGGGGTTTGCAAGAATGATTGCAGAAGTGTCGGAGTGTAATTGCGCACTTAAAAAATAGCTCAAGTATTCGTTGATAAATTGATGATGATAACCTTTTGAATAAATGCAGATAATTGCGGGCGACCCAGAGACCGTCACGGAGACGTGGATGAGCAATGTGTACAGTTTTGGAATGGTGGTGTGGGAGATGGTGGCGGGCGAGTCCGCCTACTCTTCCTACTCACCGGTGCAAGCCGCTGTGGGGATTGCAGCGTGCGGACTGAGACCTGATATACCAAAGGACTGCCCTCAAGTCCTAAGGTTACTGATGACAAAATGCTGGAACAACTGCCCTTCCAAACGCCCTCAATTCTCTGAAATCCTCTCGATCTTGCAAAGATCGAATGTGAAACAGTGAAGCGAGCTTCTCTAAGGTTCTTCTTTGCTCATCACTCTTTTACTTATATGTAACTAGATGAACACATAATGGTTAATATAGCATTCACTTTGTTTCATTTCACAACTGTCTTCATGTTATCTTCTTTTGAAAAAAAAAAAATGCAAGTCTTGCTTTTGACCAGATCTGAATCTGACTCCTGTGACGGGATTTCACATGTTATTGTTTGATGTTCTTTTGTGGTTTCTCTCCATTTTGTTCTCTAGTGTGTGTGACATATAATTTGTTATTGAATTGGGGTCCCAGCTGAACCTGCTGTGGTCCTGAAGGTGATACCAAAAGTGACACGGGCACCACCTCTGAATATAATTGTATATAGTCTGGCCCCATTTTGGTGCAGTCCATTTGATTGTCTGTTCTTACAGGTTTTGACTTGTTATTGTGGATGGTTTATGAGTTTGTTGGGATGTGAATCACTGTTAAACTTGTCTGTTATGTGTGATATATGATAGGACTGTGAGATGTCTAATTCATTGTGAGATACCTAATATTTTGGAAGGGTTGTTATCATGTCTCATTTTAGGAGTGCAGATGCTATGGTTTATAAAATTTGATGTTGGTTCATAATGCTGATTAGGTCTTGTTTAAGCTTCTGAAGGTCTAGTCAAAGGCTGAATGGTTTGCAAAGGTTGGAGCCTTGGCCTCAAACAACCAGTCGATGTCGATCGGATGGTTCATGTTTGACAGTTTGAGAATCTTAATTAAGCACAGGATGGCCTCCTAGAGCCATGTGGGTCTATTTTTAAAACAAAAATTGTTCTGGATCTGAATCAACCTGTGGTAGTTTATTTAGTTCTATTATGCATTTGGAATTTTCTCTTTTGGGTGCGTTTGAAAACACAGTTTGAAAAATGGTTTTTAGTTTTTAGTTGTTTTATACACGGTTTTTGAGGATGCAATGATTTTGCATGCTCTATGAAACACAGATTTCGAGGCACAATCATTTGGTTAAATCTAGTACTTGTTTTGCATGTAAACTGACATGTTTGGTATCAGCTTTTAGCTTCTAGTCAAAATCTTAAAAAAATTTAAGCTTTTACAAATGAGTTTATCCATATTTTTAAGATTCTGATTTTATAAGAATTATACTCAATCTAAACTTTGTTTCCAAATGCCCATCCCACACGGTAAAAAATTCAAAAACTGGATAGATTTTGAGAATCATCGCATTTAGAATGTGGATCCAAAAGTACCAAGTTTAAATGCCAATTATCAGTCTTCTTGTGTCCACATAAACACATGTTATCATTCCTTGTTATACGATATGCGATTATAATGTGGTATCAGACTCACATCATTCCCCTATCCAAATTAATAAGCCTAATCCCAAAAATAATGCCTCAGGACAAATATATGGCTGTATAAATTTGGGAAAAGTGTTACATTTAGTTCTGTTTTAGTCCTACCTTTTTGTTTGAGGTTATATGTATTTATACATTAATTGTTTCTTTACTGTGTGACCTTCAAATGCATATGACCCGAGGTTAAAAATAAAACTATTTTTAGGGATAGTATATCCAAGTCCTAAATCTTGGGCATTACAGTAGATTCTTATGTTGCATACTATATCCTGGTCTATCCTGGTCAATCTTTCCTATAAGCCTGTTTGCATGCATTCAATTCTAAGCTCTATCAGTCAAAACCTTGGTAATATAACCATCCTTAGCCGTGGAAACTGGAACGCCCAGCAATTCAATGAATAGGTTTCATATTGGTCAGGCTGAAATTGCTGCATAAGGAGGATAGCTTTAGGAGCCGATTTTGAGAAGGAAAATGTCACTCTGAAGTCTCATTTTCAGTCTCAGTTGTAGTTCTCTTATTTTTATTTTTTAAAATCATATATCTTATTTAATAAGGTATATAATTTTAAGGTGAAGTATACAATCAAATGAATTAAATTGTTTCATTTATTAAAAAAAATTAAATTTTTTTAATGAGACATAAACACAATACAGTGAGTAGAGGGGCTAACGATGTATATTGAAATTGTATTTGAGACTAAAAAAATGATTGAGTGTAATAACCTTCTTTTGATAATTATATCTTATCTAAAAAGGGAAAAAAGAAAAATAAAATATGAAAATTCAGACTGAATTTTTATATTAGTTGCATATAGAAATTGTATTACGAGTTAAAATAAAATAGATACAAAATTGAAAGTGGAGGAAGAAATAGAAGAAAAACATAGAGCAAGATAACGGGGTCCACTCTGGAAATGAATTGACCACAATCCAATATGAAGTGCACCGTTACATCATTCATTCAACATAAACCCTCGCTCCTATGAAAATCAACTGGATGCACGATAACCATATTGTTCATGTACCTGTCAGCAGTGGCGGAGCCACTTGAGGCCATAACCCATACACAGCAACAACCAATCAACAAAGGGCAATAACCCACCCACCATGCAAAATTAGACAATAACAAAAATTAAAAAAATACCCTATATGCCAAGATTCACGTTGATGTGTCACGTATGCCCTTAAATCCTTGATCCTCCATCGGCCTCACCAATCACCCATTCTTTAATAATTAATTAATCATCCCCCTACCCTCCACAAAAATCAAAGAAAA